>QANX01003515.1:0-25324 GCA_003254975.1 Ochetophila trinervis
ATTAAAAATGTCAAATTACAATTAACAGTAAATAAAATACGGTTAATTGTATAAATATATAAAAGAGTATATATGTATTTGTCAAAAAGCAGAGCAATTAGCCATGAAATGGCAAATAGCAAAATTTAATTATTATTATTTTTCTAAAATGTGGTTAAAGATCATTTCACCTATCCCATCATAAAAACAAATGGGTGGGTGGATTTTAAGTAGAAGCTTAATGAATTATTAAATGTATCTAATTAATAAGCAAAGAAACAAAAAATAAATAAATAAAAGACAAAGAAAATCAGAATTTGCCTATAAAAAAAAATGCTTAGGATACTCACTTCCTCAAAAACATAAAAGAAGAGAGATGGGTTCCATAAAAGCATCTAATAACAAACCTCATGCTGTATTCATTCCCTACCCATCTCAAAGCCACATCAAAGCATTGCTTAAACTGTCAAAGCTCCTCCACCACAGAGGTTTCCACATAACCTTCGTCAACACCGAATTCAACCACCGCCGTTTCCTTAAATCTCAAGGCCCAAACTCCCTCGACGGCTTGCCTGATTTTCGATTCGAAGCCATTCCCGATGGCCTCCCTCCTTCTGATAATCACGAAGATGCCACCCAGGACATCCCTCTGCTCTGTCGCTACATCAGAAACAGATCAATGGTCTCTCCATTTCTTGAACTCCTCACGAAGCTCAATCAAACAGCTTCAGCCTCTTCTGGCGTTATTAATCCCCCGGTCAGCTGTATCGTCTCCGATGGCCTCATGCTTTACACCACCGAAGTTGCTGAGAAAATTGGAGTTCCGGACTTGAAGTTCTTTCCTTTCTCTGCTTGCGGTTTCATGGGGTTCAGGCACAGTCGCACTCTTATGGAAAAAGGAATTGTACCCCTCAAAGGCAAGTTCATTGACTATTTAGATTATTATTCTCTTTATATATTATTTTATTTTAGTTTTTAACACCAGTACTGACATCTTTTTTTACTTTTTTGAGTCGTTATACGTTTTGAATGAAGATAGTTCTCAAATTTTTAATACAAGAGCTCGGACATATTGATCTCAAATAATTACCCAAATTAAATTATCATTTTTAAGTAGATCATTATTATATTTAAATTTTTTCAAAAAAGGTGGCTGAAATATTATTTAAAAAAGAAGAAGAAGAAGCTCAGTTCTTCAACTTAATTATGTGCTGTTTAAATTGTTTTTTAAGCTTCAAAAAAGTTGATTGATAATGACATTTTCTGATGTGGCGAGAAAGTATAAATATAAAGTTTTAGACAAATTTATAAAAGATAATTTTGAATTGTATTTATTAAATTATTATAGATTTTAAAATTTTAAACTAATAAAAAATAAATATATTTTTTCTAAGCAAATATATATATATAGATTATTATTTTTAAGTAGATCATCATTGTATTTAAATTTTTTCAATAAAGGTGGTTGAAATATTATTAAAAAAAAAAAGAAAAAAAAAACCCCAGTTCTTCAACTTAATTATGTGCTGTTTAAATTGTTTTTTTAAGCTTCTAAGAAGTTGATTGATAAAGACACTTTCTAATGTTGTGAAAAAGTATAAATATAAAATTTTAGTACCATATTAAACTACTGGACGTAAAAGATAAACTTAAATTGTATTTATTAATTTATTATAGATTTTAAGAATTTGAGCTAATAAAAAATAGATATATTTTCTCTAACATATATAGATTTATTTGAATTTTTATAACCTATAAATGCTAAATGTTTTAGATTTCGTACCATGTCAAGTTCCTACCAAGCTTAAGAGTTTAAAGGTCATCATCATCAACTAATCTTAATAATATTTGTCGCATGCAGACGAAGCCAGTCTAACAAATGGATTTCTAGACACAGTTATCGATTGGATTCCAGGATTCGAAGGTATACGGTTGAAGGATTTTTCATCCTTCATTCGAACTACAGATCCAAACGAAACTCTGCTGGACTACTCAACGACAACAACTGTGGGACTCGAGAAAGCTTCGGCTCTAATTTTACACACTTTCGATGCTCTAGAGCCGCATGTTCTAGAAGCAGTCTCGTCTATGTATCCTCCTACTTACGCAATCGGTCCTCTCCAGCTTCTTCTCGATCGCATACCCGAAACCCCATCCAAGCAAGTCGGATACAGTCTCTGGAAAGAAGACACCGAGTGCCTCGAATGGCTTGCCGACAAACCACCGAACTCAGTCGTCTACGTCAATTTCGGAAGCATAGCGGTTGCGACGCCGCAACAGCTGGCCGAGTTCGGTATGGGACTCGCTAATAGCAACCACAGTTTCTTGTGGATAATCAGACCCGATTTGGTCGCCGGAAAATCAGCGGTCTTGCCGGCGGAGTTCGCGGCGGAGACTAAAGAGAGAGGGAAGATAGCGAGCTGGTGTCCGCAAGAGCAGGTTCTTAACCACCCTTCGGTCGGAGGGTTTTTGACGCACTGCGGTTGGAATTCCATCGTTGAGAGCTTGTCTGCGGGAGTTCCGATGCTGTGCTGGCCTTTCTTCGCCGACCAACAAACAAATTGTAGATACAGCTGCGTTGAGTGGGGGATTGGCATGGAGATTGAGAACGATGTGAAGAGAGATGAAGTTGAAAAGCTTGTGAGAGAGTTAATGGAGGGTGAGAAGGGAAAGAGAATGAGAAGCAAAGCTATGGAGTGGAAGAAACTTGTCGAGCAAGCTACTGGTCCTAATGGTTCTTCGTCTGTTAACTTGGATAGGTTGGTCAACCAAGTGCTTCTAAAGAATCGAATTTAATTATCTATAACTGAAAGAAATGCTATCCCGGTAGGTGTGCTTTCTTTATTATCGAGAATGAAATTATTGTTTTTTTAGATGTTATAATTAAATCTGGAATATTGTATGTGATTATTAAATAATAAATAAAAATGATGTGTTTTAATTGTTGATTTTAAAAATAATATATAATATAATAATGTATAAATTAGTAGATTTATTTATATTTTGAAAGTAAAGTGTAAAAATAAAAAATAAAAATACTTTATTATATATAAAGTTGTAAAAAAAAAATATTAAAGTTTGAATTTCATCGCATACCAGAGCAACAACTTGTTGGGCTCGGTTTCCAAGATTAAGAGTAAGAGTATCTTTTTGTTTTTTTTTTATGAATATTAAGAGTAAGATCTAGTATCCCTATCAAAGAAGGAAGAATAATATTTTNGAGAGAATTCTTCACATTAGGCAGGAATCTGAATTATACAAGCTTGTGACATGTTGGGGCCAAAAGAACACCATTCTTCACATTGCAGCAAAATCTGGAAATCTTCGGATGGGCACTGATCATCAAGCGCTTGTTTTTCTGTATTTCCAAAACACAGAAGGTGACACTCCTCTTCATATTGCAGCAAAATCAGGGCATCTGGAAATGACAAGAACTCTAGTGGCTACAGCAAAAATGACTGATGATCATATTGCAAAACCAAACTTAAAGCTCCTCCACATGAGGAACTCAGAGAATAATACAGCACTCCACGAAGCTGTTCGGTATAATCGATTCGAGGTTGTCAAGTTGCTGATCGAGGAAGATCCAAATTTGGCGTCTTTTGTCAACAGCTCCAATGAGTCTCCTCTTTTCATTGCTGTCGATCGATGTTTTTATGAAGTCGCTAATCTTATTTTAAACATTGCTGCTTCTTCTTCTTCCAACTGCTCTTATCGAGGAAGGAACGGCATGAATGTCTTGCATGCTCTCGCTATTCGAACTAGTTTGTCTTCCTCATACCATTGAATCTTAATTACTAATCACTGCTATTTTAATATTTTTCTTATTGGCTTATTTATTGTATATGTGTGTCTGGGTCTTGAGCAAACATTTTTATAAATAGTAGTATAATAATAATAAATTTTTAAAACCAAATTAACGAATAATATATCAACTGGGAGAAATTCCAAAATCAAGAGACTCCAACTATGTTAAACTGGCTTCTTTATTAATAAACAAAAATGAAAATGTACAGTATAAAAGAAAATAAATGGCAGACCAACTGAGTGAACTAATCTTACTTAATATGAACGAACTATATAATAATTTGAAAATGATAATCAAAAGAATAAAGATGCAATATAAATAAAATACAATTTTATACTTTATTATGTTATGTTGCTCTTTGACATGGCCCATTATGTATATTTTATAAAGGAACACTAGATCCATGTCTTGTTTAGGTAATACTTAACAATATTTCTCTTTTCTTATATGAAGATTTTGCTGGTGAAATGTTCAATATTATAGCCCAAGAATCTTTAACAATGTTGATGGACAAAGCCGATGACTTTGGGTGGATTCCTCTTCACTATGCGGCACGCTTGGGAAACAGAGAAGTTGTTGAACTATTTCTAAACCATAGCACTTCCCTTGCTTACAAAAACAACGAAAAGGGTATGTCTGCCCTTCACATTTCAGCAATGAAAGGGCATGTTGATGCAGTTAGGACTCTGATCAACAGATGTCCTGACGTTTGTGAGTTGAAGGATCGCAGAGACCGGACCGCTCTTCATGTTGCTGTTGAAAGTAAACAGGAAGAGGTGGTGAAATTTTTACTGGAATCGTTACCATTTCAGGATCTTATAAATGAGAAAGATAACGAAGGGAATACAGCTTTGCATATAGCTGCAGCCTCTGCTGAAGGAGATCTAAACATTTTAGAAATGCTGGCAAAAGACTCAAACATTGACAGAGAGGCTAGAAACAAGGATGGAATGGCATTTTCTGACATTATCCTATCAAATAAGCAGCTAGAGGGGATTGTAATTGTAAGTTTTCTATATCTGCCTCCATGTACAAAACAGAACTCTTAATCTACGCTTAGATTACATCTGCATTACCTATGACTTGTAGTTTCTACTTTAGTTCACGATTTTTCATACTAGGAAAATCATTTACTTGTGGAACAAATTTAAAACGATTTATGTACTTGTTGGTAGTTAATTAAATATACAAATTAAATCGATGCAGTCCACAACAATCATGTCGGAGTTGGAGAGAGAGATCGGTTCCCTTAGTTTGGAACAAAAGTCGGATTGTCATTTGAGTACAGAGCAAAAGCAGAAGGAGGGTTCTGCAGAATTAGAGCTTAGAGATTTTAGGGAGTTGGCTAACCTCAAATTGGTGATAGCCACACTCATAGCTGCCATCGCCTTTCAACCGGCTATCCAAATGCCTGGTGGATACGATGAAAAGGGCTTCGCAGTTCACGACAATAAAAGAAACTTCGTGACTTTTCTGTTTCTTGATTCTCTTGCTTTTTGGTTCTCCAGTTTCTCGATTCTGATTTACTTTATTGGCACAGTTAGCAGAAGGGTGTCGTCTAAAATGATTACCATGATGGTGCTCTTATCAGAACTTGCGCTTGTGGCACTTGGGCATTCTTATACTTATGCCCTCAAGACAGTCCTTCCGACAACTCCTTATCTTAGCACTTTCTGGTTCATCGTCTCGGCTTTCATTACTCTCTGCTATGTGTTTTGCGGATGGCATTTACTTATTTTGCGCCACTGAAGCGGATCCATTTCAAATACAATGTTGCTTACAAGTCAATGTATTTTTATAGTATTGTTATACAATTTTGAAAGTTTGGAGTTAAGATGGGTTGCTAGAATAAAGATATTATTGTTGCTAAATTTTTTTGCGCTCCTTTATAGTACTATTTATTTCTTTTTCTTATTTGGATGATTTGGAAAATTTAGAGGTTCATATCTACTGCATTTGCCATCGAATCCTATTTTTTTCTATAGTCTATAAAATCTTAGATTCAGAAATTTGTTATGTAAACGTTACATATTGTCGTGCTCTGTTTTAAAAAACAGAGCAACTTTGCTTAAAAAATTGAATCAGTTTAGAACTAAACAGAGTATTTTTGTCATAATCAAACTAAAATTATTTGTATAGCTAGTAAAATTAAAAAATGATCAACCAGTTCCCTAAATAAATCGTTCCCTAATTCATTATTTTTAGAATGAAGAATATCATTTGAAGTAAAACAAACTCCATTTGTCTAAATGACATGCCAAGTTACTAGATGAATAAGTAGTCGATCAAATTTCTATCCTTTCTTCAATATTTTCTTTTGAGCGTTATTACTATTAGCACTTGAACAGTTATGGTGACAATCAATTTCTTATAGCTAGCTAGAAGTCATCAGATTAATAACCCAGTTTTTATTCAACTTAATATGAAGAAAATCCAAATTAATAAACTTACAAAAAGTACAAATTATTTAACAATCATGAAATGCAGATCAATCAACCAATCTTGGATATTCAATTTCACCAGAAAAACAACTCTTGTGGCGTCTTTTAAACCTTCTAACTTGGAAGACAAGAATCTTGTCTTTTCCTTTTCCTTTTTTTTTTTTAATTTTATATTTATTTTCCCTAAATGAGTAGTTTTATATACATTGATACATAGACTTTAGGATATGCAAATAAAAGAAAGGGTGCAGTACACTTACTAGAACTTTAACACAAAAAGGATCGTTTTCAATCCAAATTTATCATTATATTCAAATGTTATATTTTTACAAGAAAAACAAATTCGAAAGCAAAGCAGAGAGTGAGAGTCAATAATCCTAAAATGGGGCTCTGCAAAGAGGACAGGAAGTGGAGTTGTGGAGCCATTGAAGAATACAGTTTTCATGGAAAACATGTTGGCAAGGCAAACTCGCAAGCTCTTTCACAAACGACATCTCTTCCAAGCATATACAGCAGCTTCCTAACGCTTCCTTCTCATCAGCAATAACTTCCTCAGCAAGCAATCCATCTTCTTCATCAAAAAATAGTTGAATACCTTGCAACTCCATATCAACAGAAAAACAATAGCTGCCCAACGTATTGGAACGAGGGTCGTCCCTCTCCAATATCTGTGCGCTGGACACTAATTGGGCGGAGAGCAAAGCATTGGCCGCGGATGAAAACCTAATCCCGAAGGCTGCGGAGAGTTCATTCCGAATGTGGGATTGGCAAAGCAAAGGGTCTAGAAGAACCTGCGTAGGGATCAAAAACGATGCGTGGAGCCGAGAAGCAAGAATGGAATCGTTCGCAGAAATTGGAATGAGAAGGCCTTCGGGGGTTCGAAGCTCTATGTCCAAGTGGCTCGTATTTGGATGTGACAACAAATCGCGGTGTCCATTCACATGGAGGTTCACAGCCATTGTTGTTGTTGTCGATGCAAACACAGAAAAGCAGATTTCAAACTGCTACAACTCAGGAAAGAAACAGATTAATAGAAACCTATTTTGATTCAGAAGGAGAAAACTTATGCGTTGTCTTGTAATATGTACTTGTGACTTGCCGACTTATAAGCACTTCTATATCTCCTAGCCTTTGACTCCTATAAGGAATTGGAGTCTAAAATTTTATCTACATAATATATATTTGTATATATAATATTACAAACAATGAACTGCATTTAAAAAAAGAAAAAAAAAATTAATTGGATATCAATAGCATTACATGCATTATAAAACAAGTGTTTCTAATAAATTAACTAATGAAATCACATTTTTGAAAAATATAATAATGGGAAATTCTACAGCTACTCAAAGTCTTCTATCAATATAATAATATATTGTTTAATTATATACGTTCATGTAAAAAAACCATGCATTTTTTTGAAAAGAAAAGTTTAGAATGAGTTTACAAATATATTTATAATATTATTATTTAATAAGTTTATATTTATTTTTTTAAAAATTTATTTATTTATATTTAAATTATAATAATATATTGATCAATAAAATAATAATACATGTATAAATAATAAATATGATGATAGACTATCTAATTTTTATAGCACTACTTATACTTTACTATGTATAAAATACATCAAAGGTTTAATAAAAATATTTAAAAAAAATATTATTAAAAGAAACATATTTAAGACTCTTTTCTAGACTTTTCAATACCTATAAAAATTACTAAAATTGATTTTATTGTACCAAAGTTGTGAAGAAACGTGAAGGAGCTAGAGGGGCTAGCTAGTTGAAATTATTAAGACATTATTGGTACTAAAAATGATTGGTTTTCTTTATATTTTTTAATTCTTTCATTCTATTATTTGGATGGTTTGGAACATGTAAGCGGTTAATTCAAACGCAATTCATATTTTTAATAAAACCATATGTGCTACAATAGCACATTGTAAGCATTCACCAAAAAAAAAATTAGCACATTGTAAGAGAATTGAATTGAAATCTGTGTTTTAGTTTCTTGCACATCTTTAATTTTTTATTTATTTATTTATTTTTTAGCATGTTTTTTACTCAGAAAAGAAAAAAAAAAATCCGTCTCCCTTATATTTACATTTTTTTCCCCTAACAATATAATATATTTTCTATCAAAAAAAAAAACAATATAATATATTTATTCGTTATCGGATGAAGACAAGCTTACAGATTAAGCAAACATGCACAAGTAAGTGCCACGTGGAGGAGACATGACAAGTGGCGGGCATCTGATGTTCCAAGTGCGAAGATAAATATATATATTTATATATATACATATATATATATTCATAAAGTTCGTACTGCGAAAACCAAAGCGCCTGTTCGAATGAATTATATATCTTTATCCATTTTCCTATTCTTCTTCTTCTTCCAATTCTCTCAATACGAAATGGCCACTCTCGGAGGTCTTCAACCCTCCCATGGAAGCGAGAACAGCGCCGAACTCGAAAACTTGGCTCGCTTTGCCGTCTTAGAACACAACAAAAAAGAGGTCTTTTTTTTTTTTTTTTTTTGTTAAAGTTTTTTTTTTGGTTGAAGATTAACGATTATAATTTTAATGTTTTTTGGGTTTTTGTGGGTTTTGTTTGTAGAATGCGTTTCTTGAATTTGTAAGGGTGGTGAAGGCCCAAGAACAAGTTGTTACCGGTACTCTGCATCATCTTACTTTAGAAGCCATTGATGCTGAAAAGAAGAAGTTTTACGAAGCCAAAGTCTGGGTGAAGCCATGGTTGGACTTCAAAGAGCTCCAGGAGTTCAAGCACGCTGGTGATGCCGCTCCCTCCTTTACTTCTTCAGATCTTGGCGTCAAGAAAGGTGATTTCTACTCCCTGTTCGTTATTTAATTTCTCTCTCTTTTTTCTTTTTCTTTTTTTTCTGGGATCTGGGTTCTGCGATCGAGTTTTTGCTCTTGATGTTTTGATTCAAGGAAGATAAAGACATGTTATGGTTTTGAGCTCTGGATCATTGGGCCTCGAGGATTTTTTAATCAAGAATTAAAATTGGGGGCAAATAAAAAGATGCAACAGAGCCTGTGCAATGAGAGTGAAAACCTTTGCAATGTTTTAAATGGGTTAAATAAGCGTTGTGGTTAATAAATTCTATGCAATGAGACTAAAACCTAAATTTTAATGAGATTTCTTGAATGGGGTTTTAAGAGATTTGTATTGCCCTTTTGCATATTTGGATTTGGTGGTCCAAATGGGTAGAGATTTAAGATTTGGTTTTTGTGGTTAATTTGCTTGTAAACAGATGGGCATGGCCAAGGATGGCAGTCAGTGCCAGCGCACGATCCACAAGTTCAGGATGCTGCGAACCATGCTATCAACACCCTCCAGCAGAGGTCTAACTCATTATTCCCTTATGTTCTTCAAGAGGTAGTTCATGCTAAGGCAGAGGTCAGTCACTGCATTCATTTCCCATATCTCAATTCAGTTTGATTTTTTTTTTTTATCTCTTTATTGAAAGAGTAATTGTGTCTTTTCGATATGTTCTTGCTTGTGGGGAAGCAGGTGATTGATGATTTTGCCAAGTTTGATATACTGTTGAAAGTCAAGAGGGGAGACAAAGAAGAGAAGTTCAAGGCTGAAGTGCATAAGAACAATGAAGGGAACTTCCATCTCAACCAGATAGCGCCAGACCTCTCTTGATTTTGAAGTTTACTATTAGAATGGTGAATCTTGTCTAATACGCTTTATCTTTTACATGATGATGTTAATTAAGATTATATAATATAACGTCAGGGCTTTGTAATAAACCATGCTTAAAAATGTTATTGGTTTGCTTTGTTATTTTAAATTCTTATATATATACATAATGCTCTCTCTATCTCTCTCTTTTATATGTTCTGCAATTGAAATTTCCTTGTTCAAACTCATATGGTGCTCAAAGGTTGCTAGTATATATGCAATTGACATTTGGGGAAAACGGTTCTTGCAGAGTGTTTTCCTTGTTGAGGGGAGAAAAGACCTCATGATTTGCAGCAAAAAATTGCCTTGCCGAATGAATTCCATTTTCATTTTGTTTTGGGGTATTTATTAAAAACCAGGTGAAGTTGGGTGACTTTCGTTGAATCAAATATAAAATTGGCAATTTTTTAGGTGCACAAATTGGCAATGCGAGTTGGATTCTGCTTGGCAATGCTAATTGGCACTTTCTGCTGTCCTAGGAAGGTTGATGTCCCAGGAAGGTTGATGTCCCTTTGGCAAATAAGAATTGGCTGCCAGTTTAAGAAGCACAAATTGGTACTTATTTTGCATCTCTTTTTGCCAAAACCATGAGTCGTGATTCAGTAATTTAAGACCTTCCCCTTTTGGTTCTGCGTTCTAAAGAGTTTAGTTTGTTACACTCCTTTGGTCACAAATCATTTTCCAACATAGGATTAATAAAAAGAAGGTAAATTGGCCAATCATGGTGCAAATTGTTTAGCTGTCATAAAATAATGTGATCATCTCCATCCTGCGTGTAAGGCAACCCTGAAACTCGTTTGGCGCGTGCTAAGCTGACAGGCAAGGTTGGTTAATTAGGATAACTCAGAAATGGAGGAAAAATTAAGGAAAAAAAAAAAAAGAAGTAGAACATATGATGCTACCAACAACAAGGCTACATACTCTTCTACACATTAAGACTTAAAAGATGCAGAGACAGAAACTCTAAATATGTCAGAACAAGCTAGCTGATGAAATGGTTGTTTCCACTTTGCTATTTTGACAGAAACATTCAAGAGCAAAGAAGAAAACCCAAAAAAAAAAAAAAAGGAAAGATCTGCTTGGGCACATTTTCCATCTTTCTAACAAGATTCTTTTATTTGTGCATTTTCTGCACGACCTTCCCATCAAGTTCTCTGATACCAACAAACTACTCCTTTATCTCTCTACTACATGCATATCTACCCTTCCTCATCATAATCTTCTTCGTCTTCATCTATCATTGTGCCAAGATGTGCAAGCTGAAGAGGGTCAATGACCATATGATCCATCTCTGAAAGTGACCAACCAGGATATTCTTCATGTTTAGTCTCGGAAGCGGGTTCAGTTGATGGGGCCTGCGTTGATGCCGCTGCTGATGTTGCCGATGCTGATGTTCCGGATGCTGATGTTGCCGCAGCTGCTGCCTTAGCCTCTTCACTCTCATTTGCTGACTCATTTACATCAGTATTCAGGTCAAAATTCCGAATCTCTGGATCAGCATCATCACCAATGTTCATATCTTCCTTCAACGAATCTTTTGGATCAGAAGCATTATGTGTAGAAACTCCAGGGTTCACATTTTGTTTGGTGTTGTACGGAAGAGATGTACAGGGATCAGATTCAGTTTCTGGGTGAGAGGCATCTCTTTCTGCTGCTCGAGCTCCTCGTCCACGTCCTCGTCCCCTACCCCGGCCTCTTCCTCTGCCACTGCTGCTACCATGGCTTATCTCTAGCTGTAGAAAAGAAATCAACATCACATCCCCCATCACTGGATTTCTCGAAATTCCAAATAATCAGAAGTCAGATAACAACCAATAATAACTAGCTGTAATATTTTGTAACAAGCTATTTATAATACATGATTTTAGCATATAATCAAGTTAACTTGGATTGTAGAAAACTCTAATTAAAATATAGCAGCAATTGAAAGTCATCTATCTTGAAGTTATGGTTGAATTCACCGACAGAGGAGTGTTTTTTTTTTTTTTGGGTGAATCACCAGCAGAAGAGTTGGTTTCATAAAAGGGATATAACAAAATTCAAATGAATTACGCCATAATTAGCAAAAAAGGAATGATACTTAGCTGGTCTGGGAGCTATTATATATATATATATATATATATTATAAATTATAAATATATATATATATTTATCTTACCATCTTGCTTCTTCTTAATTCTTCATCACTTTCGATGCACTCATCACCTGCAGCTTTTCTGACCATGTAAAATGTCAGTAAGCAAAAATTTATTTCACATGGAACTGAAGCAAGAATAACAGAAACAGCACTACATCAAATGTAACCGTTGATTAAGGATTTAAGTGACTGAATATTGAAGTATCTCCTCCATTATCTTTTTCTTTCTAACCTTCTCTTTGGAAGGGTACGGTCATCACCAGCAGCATCAGAATGACCATGACCATAATCAGGAACTCTGCTGACAATATCCCTCAGAAAATCAAATACGTTGTAGCTCTGTACACAATGTTTTCTGCAATAAGGCAGACAAAAGTAAGTTTTCAAAAACAAAATATCACAAGGAGAAAGAGGCAAGAGAAAATTTACATTATGATTTAAAGGAAATATAGACTTGTCACTGTGAACTTTAGCTTTATTTTGTATAATCTTTCTTGTTACCAATTTCTCCTCGAGCATTAATTTCTGTTTTTTATAATCTTTTTCATTTCCTGCTTCAATTGAACTAGAATTAGCCATCCTGTGTGCTCCCCATGTGTTATATTTTAAGAATTGATGTAGTAAATGAAGGGATGAGATCAGGAAACACATAAGTAAATGTAAGTACAACTTAGATATAGATAAAAATAAATGAAATTTGAGTTTTCACTTTTGGGCAGAAATGGAAGCAAATGCATAGAAGTAGAAATTACTGTAAAAGAGGTGTAAAACATCATAACAATGTCAAAACCATAGGAAATCTAATTTGCAGAAGGCCCATAACTCATACTACGTCAAAACAAATAGTATCTTCCTTCGCATTTTACAGAGAAATCATGTTGAATATTATGTTAATAGACACATCCTCAAATCAATATTTTTACCAGGTTCCTGAATGTCTTCAAAATTGTACTATTAGGTTCCACTAACACATTAAAACAAATTAAACAATCAGATCTTTCGTACACAAGAAAAAGATCATCCACTTACAAATGCAGTGAATTCATGGTCTTTGCTCCTCTTTGAAGGGTTATCCCATAAGTTCGATCACAAAGGTCTTGCAAAAATAGTTCCAATGCCTTAGCTGCAACAATATTAAGAAAAGTGTAAGCAACACAAAAATTAAAATAAAGACAAAACAAAACAAAAAGGTAACAATAATTATGATAAACTATGGAAACAAAGCATAGACAGTCACAGCTACTCACAAACTAAAACAGGCACTGCCAAAGCTATCTTTCCAACATCCTCATCAGCTTGCATTATTTTTTTTATCCGAGCCTGCAACAATGGTATTATCTATCAGATAAAAAAATATAGAACAACCAACCACTCTTCCAAGGGTAGCTAGTATACAAATTTGAAATTCGATAACAACTATCATTTGTCACTCTAACATGATTGGAAGTATCATAAATATATATGGCTTCTCAACACCCATAACTTGTAGAGGGCATCACTCAAAGTGGGCCACTTAGTTACCACAATGACTCAAAGCACTCACCCAATTTCTTAGAGAACACTATTCACAAAGAGGCCATGCTCTTTCAAAAAGTATAAGGGCACGAGTTTGCGATCTCTAGTAATGTACTAAATTCCAAATATCTTTCACATGAAAGAGTTCATGTCTAAACTGACTGGAGTTTTAACTCGAGAACTAGGAGATCAATACAACATAAAGAATAACAACTGATCAATTCTATAATGGATTTCTTAAGACCCATATACTCATGTCTCTTAACTCTTCACTACGAAGTGTTGCTACTAGAACCAACCATTCTTGGATCGTTACGAGTAACCATGATTCCCAAGAGATTAACTTATTAAGAATTGCACAACAAAATATACAAAATCTGTACACTGCAAGCTGCTAACGTGGGACTAGGAAAAGAGAACAATAGAGGAGAGGTGGGAGAGGAAGGAGAGAAGAGTAGTGACAACAATAAAAAGGACAAGGACTGAGGAAAATAATATGTTGTTTGTGTAATTCATTCAACAGACTCCAAAAATAAGTTATATAACATGTCTACTTATAACAGATTCATAACCAAAAAGAAACAATATAAAATTTAAAAATTATAATTTTATAAGAATATATACTTAAATAAGCCAATAATTTCTTCTATCTACACCAAAACCTAAACTAAGCTCCTAGGTCTAATCACAATCTCGATTGCTAACACTACTAATCCCACATGAACGCCCATCTAATAATTGGAAACCAAATGATGACCTTACATATCTGGAAATATTAAAAGCACATTTTGACCTAAATATAATGAAATTACTAGTCTACCACTCTGACACCATGTTAAATAATCACCATCCTAGAAATTTAGGTTTTCAGAAGTACACTCAGCAACATATGATAGACCAGCATGTCAAACAGGTATAACCATTATCACCACCATTAGGAGCACTTGTACTGCAAATACAACCGTGTTAATAGTTGCCTTTTCTAATATTAACACCACAAATAAATCATGGAATCCAACATTATCATAACAAGAACCCACGTGCATACAACTACTACTAATCACCAAAGCCTCCACCATATTTTCATAACCAATGCAACTGCAATCAATATACCCAACATCACTACCTTTCTATTTACCACAAAAACAACATTACCTTTCTGCTCGTTATGACACCATCAATACTCTCATCATCTTAACATCCCCACTACAATTGCCTCCAATCACTTTCATTGTCAATCCACCAAATGATAGGAGGTTTACTTTTGTCTCTTCCATGATTCCATCAACATTACTCCAAGAGCTAAACTTGTTTTAAGAAAAATAAAAATTTAAAAATGAAATTTCAAGAAGAGAAAAAGAGGAAGTACACAATTGAAACTAGTGTTGGATTTCTAAGCCCTAAGATACATGATTATTTTATTGATAAACAAAATACTCCTTTTACAAATACCATTTCAAATAATAAAAGCTATACAAGAGATATACCTCAGTGGAAGCAATAACAAAACTCAAATGCAGTCTAATAGAAAAGCTTACCCTGCTGCTGACTAATTTGACACCAACTTGTGGGCAATAGCTCTTGATTGGACAAATCAACAAAAATACTCATATAGTTCCCCAATATTGAACAATAACTATGTACCCAACTACACAATTTATTAGTGAGCACTTTTCCACTCGCGATTTTTACTAAGTGGTATCCAGAAAAAGGACACCTAAGGTGATATCAATTAAAAAGACCAAAAAGAACTCAACTATGATCATTTAAGAGGAGTTAAGGGCACCTTAAGACACATGGAAAAGTAGAATGTCTTGATATTCGATATATTGAAGTATATAGCCCTAGTTAGAACTCAATGGAGATAGAAAAAATAGCAGCAGAGTCTAATAACACAATTTCATATACAAACTTCTACTCTTAATCTAAGTCCACACTGCTCATCATTCTCACTCCATTTCCTTCAACTTTAAAACCTTAGACAGTTCTCCGCAATCAATTCTCTAACATTCCAACTTATAACAAATAATGGATTGAAGGAGAATCATTCCACCTTCTAAAACCAAAAAAAAAATAATGATAAAGCAATCTACCTTTATTACTGTCAAACATACCAAATTGAAAATCATACATTTGAAGAAAACTCTGCACCAAAATCTTCTCACCCAGAGACTGAGAAGTGCACAATGATAACAAAAATTGACATTTTTGACAAGATATCAAGCATGAGACTTATTACAAGACTCTAGCACATAAATGGAAAAGGAGCTTAACAATTTAAATCTGGTCCATTTCATCGTATCCTTACTCTCTATATGGTAGATTACATTTCAATTGCTCCCATATCTTCACCCAAGCCTAAAAACAAAGCAGGAATATGCAGATAAAAGTGAAACATAAAATGTTGACCCAATCCCACCATAAAGTCAATAACACTTCAAGAAATCTATTTCATTGGCAACTGATTACCCAGATGAGTAACTTTTTGAGACCTATTCGAGTTACAATGTATCAGATCACTCAGGAAGTAGATCATCTCTCTACTCTATACAAAAAAGCAGAAATATAGCTAATTTTACAGTCTCATTGATATTGATACTACAAAATCTTGCTGAGAACCCTTATAAACAAGGAAGGCCCCAGGTCTACTGTTCAAAAATATTGTCATTTCCTAATAAGGAATTCCTGAAAGAAAACTTCAACAACTATCCTCATTATTAAGACATGGAATGCTTTGAGTCAGAATAATCAAATCAGTCTCCAACATGTCGTAAAACACCTAATTAGTTGCCTAAAACCATACACCTGTTAAGTATCACTTAAAAACAAGCTAACCTTGTCCAAAAGCTACAACATACAGATCCCAGAGTAAAAATCATGGAAAAGAAACCAACCCCAGAGCCAATCATACAATAGCCCAGACCACATATCTACCTAAGGTTTGTTGAAGATAATATATTCATTAACAATACCTACCCTACAAATCAGAATCGTGGCAAAGGAAACATTAAAAATCTAGAAAATATTATGACCCAGGTCGAATATCCCATTTATCCCACAGAAATGGCTGACTAACCCAGTAGTCCAAATCGATAATTAAAGTAAATAAACCCAATTCAGACTTTTTTACCAAAAAGAAACCCAATTCAGACTTGTGGGTCTGCTCAAATCTTTCGCTAGGGAAAAAAAATAAAAATAAAAAATAAGCCAAGAGAAGAGAAAATAAAAACCAAAACTTTCTCTTTTTCTTCGTTTACCTGGAAACCAAACAGATTAAATCCCATAAACACAAGAATTAGAAAACATAAACAAAGAACTTACAGCAGGAAACCGGGTATCGAGCTTCTTCCTCATGGTGTCAGATTTTGAACATCAAATTAAATAACAAAATGAGAGGAAAAAAAAAATCAACACCGAGCGGGCCAAAAGAAAAAAAAAAAAAAAAAGAATCGAATTTTTCCTCAGAACAACAAAATGATTGCTATAATCATTTGCAGATAAAATCCATCAAACCCATCTCAGATCCGAAAGCATTTGCTTCCCAAAATTAAAAGAGTTTTTGGTTCCAGCGGAATATCCGTCCGTACGAGTTTGACGAAGAAAAATAAAAATAAAATAAAAAATAAAAAAAAGATGATGATAGAGTGCCTAGTCTGTGCCTTGAATTGAAGACAAACCATTCACTTCGGTAAGGACGAGTACTAATTTCCAAAGCGAAGTTGGGTATTTTTGTAAACGTGTTGTGTTCCTATTGGGCCGTTTGGTATGAGTTTTGTATCAATTCCGTGTACTTTTTGAGCTTTCAATAAAACAGATTAATTTTTGTCCATAAAAGCTAAAAATTAAAATAGAGTACTTTAAAATATAAAAAAATTGTGTTATCAGAAAGTGGACATGGAAGAGTGACTTTGTATCAAAAATTTGTGTTTTTTTTTTTTTTTTTTTTTTTTTTTTTTTTTTTTGTGAATAATACAAAAACAAAAAATGTGTTAATTTTGAATAATTTGGCCCCAAAATAATACCATTTTCTCTTTCTCTAATTTTTTTTTTTCATTTTTATCTTTTGCGTGAAGTTAATTTTGAATAATTACATTTCCTATTTCTATCTTTTGAACATCAACTACCATACAGCATACAGTTTTATAATTTAAATGACAAATAATTATAAGTTTGTTTAGAATTCTACCTGTCAAATTGTTTTCTTTTATTTTATATATTATTTTATCCTTTTCTACATTTTCATTCTATCTTATGAATTTCACCTATACAACTCATAATTTAAGTGATTGAGAAAACTATAAGTTCTACCCAAAAAAAAAGAGATTGAAAAAAGTATAAGTTTGTTTAGTGTATAGAGATTTAGAATTGAATGGCTCAAACCATTTTTTTTTTCTTTTTTGTTTTACTTTGTGTTTCAAAATGTATTGTAAGTAGTCATTGGCTTTTAGGATCTCATACAAAAAAATTATTAATCAAGTTTTTGGTATTTAATAAATATATATCTTTGATCATATTAAATTTTGGTCAATAAATTTGATATCTTTAATATTGCGCTTGAAATTTTTATATAGTAGACAGCTTGTATAATAGTGTTAAATAATACTAAGTATGCGAACGATAAACTGTTAAGATGAAATTCATTGTTTAATTCATCTACTTTGGCTTAAGAAGGATATCAAATTTTACGAAAATCACACAAATACATATAGGTAGGCTAGGTAGGCTATGATCATTAACTTGATGTACATATTTGATATGACAAAAACGTAATGAATAAGTTATGGAGAAGAATTTGCCCACATAGGAAAACAATATTCATAACTTTAACAAGGTTCAATTAATTAACCACTAATAGTATAATTACTAAGGGTTTCACATAAATTTTATGAGTTTCTCCTTCTTTAGTTAGATTTTATTTTATTTTTTAAATATTTAAATGATATATTATTATTTGGTTGTCTTTCTTTATCCTTACCATATCAACAAATACCTGCACTACTAAAGCCTTGCAAGAGTGTACATACTAATTATAAAAATGATTTTTCGCTAATTAACCAATAGGTCCAATACAGACAAACATTGTGTGGTTGTGGATGACAACAAACATGATAACTAATTACCATATTTCTAATGAGAATTTAACTAACGAATATTAATTTCATTAAAATAAATTAATTTTAAAGAGTTTTAATATATTGGTATGGGAGCTATACATACCGTCATGACTGTGTATGTATATAAATTACAATATGATAATTCTTATATAAGCGAAAAATATAGTGAAAAAGAAGAAGTTGAAAACTAATAATGTTAAATTAGTAGTTGCCAGATAGCTTGAAGAGAAAATATATAAAACATACTGTGTATCTTTAATACTATTTTTAATTAAATAATTAACATTTTAGCTTTAGTAACAAGATATCTAGCCTCTCTCGTGATCAATGAGTTGTATTTCAGTTCTAACTACCCTTTCTAATAATAATTTGCATATTATTTTTGTTTTTGGTAATAAATTTGCATGCAACATTATATGTATAAAACCAAGTCTTCTTATTAAGACTTCTGTCAAGATTACAAAATTAATGCACAGTTCATACAAACCATATAGGGTGTATAATAATAATATATTGCAATATATAATTTACGAAACCGATCCAGAGTACAACAGACTAGTAGGGTTCAAGACCAATCATTTTTGGTAATATATAATTCAATTGATATGTTTCGATACGACCAGAACCTCGATTTAAATTCGACTGATTCCAAGTAATTTATAAGTTTGAAATTGAAAGTGGTTGTTTACATCTGTTTCTATTGAAATCTCTAAATCCATTAAAAACTTGAATTAATATTAATATTTTTCAAAAAAGAAAAAGTAACATTGATATTATTTGTCGTGATTAAGATTTACAAAAAAATATGCATGATATATATATATATATGTATATGACATGGTAGGCTATTTAGTTCATTTTATTATATGGATAATGGTGCAACATAAAAATTTTGCTATTTTTACCCATTAGTGATAGTTAATGAGTGAGACTTTTATGGTGGTTACATTTAAAAAATTTACTTTATTTTATTAAAGTTTTAATATTAAAAAATTATATTAAACCTTACCAATTAAAATTTTCTAAATAAGTTGTGATTTCACTAATGATGGTCATCAATGGTGACAAATAGCAAAAATTTTGTGCCACATCATCATTTGAAATAATAACATGGGCTATTGGTGGACAAAAACGAACTGGCTTCACAAAAATGAGCTAACTGGACCGACTGGTTCATTTTTGGTGCATTGTCTCTTTAAAAGCCGGTTCAGTTCGGTAATAATTAAAAAAAAAAAAAACTAAAAAATAATTCAGTGTGCAGTTTGGCTGAATTTTTAGCTGAATTAGACTGAATCGAACCAATTTTATATATTTTCAGTTTTATTTTTCCTTACTTCTATTTCAAAAAAAAAAAAATCCAAACCTTTCACTTTCATTTCCCATTTTATCCCCCCCCCAACCTTTCATTTCCCTTTCTCTCTTAATCTATCTCACTCTTCACTCTTCACTTCCAAGTTCCAACCACCGTCGCCTCTCTTTTTCTTTCTCTCTCGATCTATCTCCACCAGTCGGCCGTCATTTCTTTTCTCTCTTGATTTATCTTTTATTTTATTTTTTTTCTTCTTCTTTTTCCTCAAATCTCTTTTTTTCTATCTTGATCTATCATAGTTTTTTTTCCTTAAAGACTAGCTAGGTACAAAAAATGGAGAAAAATGAATTCTGATTTTTTTTATATTGTTTATTTTTTTTGGGTTGATTTGTTCTGTTGGTGATGGTGGTGGATCTATGATATGCACGGTGGCAAAGGCAAAACCGACAGAGTAAAACCGAAGCCGACCAATTTCAACTGAACTGAACCGTGTCCATTCCTAACATGGGCTAGGTAGCCCACTAGATTATTACTGTGTATATATATATATATATATATATATATATATCTTAATTATTCAAAACAATTGAATTAGATGTATTTAATATAATATGTGTGATGTGATATACAATCGCATGATATCCTTTCTCAATAACTAATTAAAGACTTTAGTTCAACCAAATTTTCTGGAAACGAAGATATTTTCATAGAGAAAATTCAAATTATATATGGAATAATAATTCGATTCCGTAGATAATGTTTTTTTTGTCAATATTACACAATATATAACTTGATCAATTTGAGATGCCACAATTAATTAGCATTAATTTAGCAAAGCACACCATGGTGTTGAAAATAAATTATATATATTTATATAAATGCAATTCATATATTTGAAGTAACATTTAATTAGAGTTAGTAGATATCACACATAATGATTTATATATGGTATGTACATATAAAACATTTAAAATAAGTATCTCTTTATGCCCTAAAAACCATGGGAAAATAAAGAAATAAATAACCAAAAACCCGTTTGTGGATCTTATAGAAACCATACGTTTTTGGAATATATGATTCATTAAATCAGGGTTTTGAAATCTTGTGTACCAAAACTAGATGGAAGTCCAATAAAAAATTACTTGGACAAGAAATTAAAGAAAAAACCTTATAAATAGAATCAACATGATTAGGTATTAAAATATTTGTTTAATTATTCTTTCCCTTGCTATACTTAACCTAATTTCTTTCCATTTTTGAAATCAAATACGAAAGTACTTAAAAGGTACCTTGTCACACTCATTGACCACCATATATATATCACACAAACTCGTATATAGAAGTTTGACTATTTAAGTAATTAGCCGTAAGCATATAGTAAATGACATTATTTCCACGTGTCATTATACATAAATATTTCAATATGGAAATATTGAGGGGTGTAAGATTTGGCTGCCATGGGAACAAATCTCAGCAACCTTAGTCATCACTTCAATCCTTTGCTAATATAATGCAAGTATTAACTGCAAAATGGGATTTCTTTCCAAACATGAAAGATAACGCATGAATTCAAACCCTCAATATAAACCACTATAATCTCTCCAAATCTCTTCCAAACCCACACAAAGCTAGTCTTCACTTCAATCCTTTGCTAATATAATTTTTTTTTTTTTTGCCATGGAAGAACTTGGTGGTGGTGAAACATGTCCCTCTGAGGCTTCAAGTATCTCTGCAGCCTCAGAAGGAACTACCACTCCATGCCAAAACAATCAAGCTCACAACAGGAAGATCATGAAAAATATGAAACTCAAAGAAAAACTACATGTGGTCAAATCCTCCAACAATATTACTGATCGAGTAGAACTCCAGAACTCCAAATCGAATTCTCGAGTTCTACTCGATCTTAAGCTTTGCAACGACAAACCATCACTCCGTGGTGATGGTTCATCACCATCGAAGCTAGAACTCAACTTTTTCAACTCCATGAACAACCCTGGATCTTCTTCCCATGCAAACGTCGAGTCTTCAGACGAGACGACACGCGAGGTTAAGAGATCAGAATCTAGGGTTTTCTCATGCAACTTCTGCAAGAGAGAGTTCTCTACTTCTCAAGCCTTGGGAGGCCATCAAAACGCACACAAACAAGAGCGTGCTTTGGCTAAACGACGTCAAGGAATGGATTTGGGTGCTTTTGGGCATCCTCACTTTCCTTATTATCCATATTCAAGCATTTCCAGCCATCTCTTTGGATCTTTCAACAGGTCTATTGGTGTTAGGATGGAGTCAATGATTCACAAGCCTAATACTACTTATCAATGGCCCACGCAGGCCGGATACCGCGGCGGCATCGGTGCCGGTGGAGGGTGGGGGAGGCAGGCCATCATGAATCCACAACCTTCCATTGATAGGCTAAACCTTGAAGGGTTTCAGAGTTATGGTAATGGAGGATTAGGGCTTGCAGGGACTACTTCAGCTTCTAATAATTCTTCTTCTTCAAGGTTTGAAGAAACTAGTGCAATTCGGAATTTGAGTGTTTCTGGTTCAAACATGTTGACCAATAGGCCAACGGGTTCTGATTATATCCGGAGAAGTGAAGCTATGAAAACTGATCTTTCTGATCATGTTCCAGAACTTGATTTGTCTCTTAAACTTTAGTTTTAAATATTTGTTTTCTTCTTTATATTTCTTTTTTTCTTTAAAAGGATTATATTATGGAATTATATGTCTAAAGTTTCTATGTAACTTTTATTCAATGACACATTAATTATTATAATATAAATAAATAAAATTGTTTCTTTTCTTTTTAAAGTGATTTTTGATATTCATGAACATGATAACAGAGCCAATCTGGCTCTTACCAACAATCCAAAGATGATATATATGCGCGTTTAATTATATTATCTTATTTACGTTTAAGGCCTCTTCAGAAAAATTAGTAAATAAATAAATAAAATAAAAACCTGTTAATTTGAATAAAAGAGTTGTCAACTCTGACTTTTACTTATGCCATGCTAGCTACATGAAATTAAATCATATTATATACGATTATTAATATGCCATAAAAGATTGATTTTCATATTTGATAGCCGGGAGATCATATGAATCTGTTTTTGATCATGTTAAAAAATTAAATGCAATAAATGAGATATTTAAAATCTGTTAGGAATATATTGAAAATTAATTATAACATATTTTCTGTACTGTTTTTTTTTTAAAGATCTTTCTAAATTAATTAAATAAAGTTTTGAACAAAAAATAATAATTTAGTAAAACAAGATTTTACTGATTAAAGACGGATTATATATCTTATCAAAAAAAACGGAATATATATGTATATATAATTAGCGCTGCATAAATTTTTTTCCTTTTGCTATAAAGTCTTAGCGGCGAAAATAGATTGTTGTTAAGAATCACTTGTAGGGATGATTTTAATTTGATGCTAATACAACTAACAAAATCTGATAAAATAATTTGAAACAATAACGACAATATAAATCATGTGGGACAAATAATTTGATGTTAATGAAAGATAGGGACGGCTTACAAATTTGTCACAAATGAATCAGAATTTAGTGCTAATAAGTACTATTGGCGACCTTTTATTTTATCTGCTGCGACAAATATTTCGTAGTTATTAATTAATGTTTTAAGTATCATAATTTTTATTTTACCGTTTAATAAAAGAAGCTAGTTTCAAATCCAATTAATCCAGATAATCCCATTTGAGATCCAAATGTACTTGTTCTTCTTCCTTTTAAACAAGAAACAATCTGCTACTCTCATTCATAGCTTTATTGTTTACTGTGGATAGCTCCAACCGGCCCCCTCAACCCACTCAAGACTTTGAATAAGCAACTGGAAAACATATTCGGACAGGTATAATGCATGAAAATACTCCTGTGTTTGAAACTTTGAATATATCGAAACTCAAAACTTATCAGATTGTAACTTTTAAACTTTGAATATGTTGCTAATTGCTTGTTGTGCGCTAATTATAATGTTTATTATCAAAAAGAGAAAAATTAATTTCAATTAAAGGTTATGAAGTTTAGTCTAAATTTATATTAAATTTAGTCTTTCAGAATTGTTGGAAAGATATGGATAGCAAGACCAAGTCATTAAAATTTACTGTTCATATTATTAACAGCCTCTCATCTTTTTCTCATGTTTTATAAAAAGAAAAAAAATAAAAATAAAACTATATATGCTTTCAGCACACTTTCAATTTCTCATGTATTATAATCATCCAGATCAATCACTTATTTCTTCCTATGTTGTAACTCAGTATTCAGTTGTTCAATTTTCTTTTTTATCTTCTCTCCCTTATTTGATAATATTAAAAACAAACACTACTACAGAATAGGGTCAAAGACGACGGTGAAAATCAGTCGTCTTATGTGTTTAGACGACGGACACGAAACCGTCGTCTAATGAGGCGTCGTCAATACTCATAAAACATCGACGACGGTTTAAAACCGACGTCTAAAATGTTACTGAAGCCACGTGGATGCCACGGGGCAAATATATAGACGACGGTTTAATATTGGAACCGTCGTCTATGTTTTTTTTTTTTTTCAGCAGCATTTAAATACATTTATACAAAATTATATTAAATATTAAATATATTTTAATTACAAAACTCTTATACAAAATTACTAATTAAACCAAAACTCTCATATACAATTTTTCACACAATATATATACGGGTAGTTCATACATATCATCAAGTTTAATACATATCATCGGGTTTCATATATATCACCGGATAATTTATACAATTTTTGATTATATACACAATCTAATCATACAAAATTACTTTTCAATGCACGGATTCAAACATTTTCAAGGAATAATGCATTCACAATTTGTTAAAAACAATTTAAATAGATTGCCGAGCACTAATCTTAAAGTTTTTGGGTTAAAAATCACAAATATTATGTGAAATGAAGAAGTAATCCGACTACAATGGAGAAGATGTGGAACGGCGATTACAGTGGAGAAGATGAGGAACGGGGACCAAGTGGAGAAGAGGAGGAACGGCGACCACAGTGGAGAAGATGAGCAAACGGCGACCATAGTGGAGAATATGAGCAAACAGCTGCGGGTGTTTTAGGGTTTCTAAAGAAGTGAGGAAAAATAAGAGAGGAAGAAGCGTGTAAAGAACAAAACACTGAGTTAAAAACGAAGGACAAAAGCTAGGCCCGTCGTCTTTACCCAAATAACACAGCTACAAAACGACGCCGTTTTGATAAAGACGACGGGTCTAGAGTCAAGCCCGTCGTTTTTTTTTTTTTTTTTTTTAA
>QANX01003515.1:25650-51574 GCA_003254975.1 Ochetophila trinervis
ACTATAGACGACGGTTCCTTTAGGAACCGTCGTCTATACTCTTCAATATACACGTGGCCACAACGTTGCTGCCACGTGTATTTTAGTCTTTTATCAACGACGGTTGTTGAAGTAACCGTCGTCTTTGATGTAACTTTAGATGACGGTTACAGTTAAAACCGTCGTTGATGTTTTTTAACCGTCGTCTTATTTTATCAACGACAGCTCTCTTTTTCAACCGACGTCTATATAAAAGTATGGCAGTCATCAATAGCTATTTTCTGTAGTAGTGAAAAAATGAGACCATTTTGTTTTTCCGTTCTTTTCTTACCTAAAAATCATCACCCTAAACACCATAGTCATTATTGCAATAACTTGATGAGGAAGTCACTAGTCAACTTGTAAGTGGAATTCGGCCCACTCAAAGTTAAAGTAACTTTCATCTTCCATATAACAGCCTCTGAGTTCTACCGATCGAGTTCTATTATAGAAGATGAAAAGTTCCACCTAATTACAAGTTGACCGCATCACACGTTATTTCAATAACGTGTGATATATAATTTAATTAAATATAGAGATTAAAAAAATATATGAGAATTTTAATTAGATAATTTTTTTTAAGTAGGTTGTATATTTAACAAACACATTTAGTTAAATATATATTTGACAAATTATAATACATATTAATATATTTAGTTAGATATATTTGACAAGCTATCTCTTAGTTAAAAAAAAAATTGAATTAAATTATCACGTAATTTATTTATTTATTTTAAAATGAAAAATTATTACACAATTTAAATAAATTAATTAAAAATATAGATTAAAAAAATTTGAAATCTTCAAATTAATTTTTCTAAAATCATCCTCTTTTTTTTTTTCAAAAACGAAATAGATGAATAAAATATTTTAAGGTAATTTAACTTCACTAAATATATAAAAGTAATTTAGGCTTCCAAATAAGAAAAAGAATGAAAGCCAAAAGTAAAATTAGATTATATAATTGGGAACTTTATTAATGAAATACTCCCCTTATTTTCCATACGGTTCATTATTGTAAATATGTAGGAGTCGATATATCATTAGACTCCAATTCCCTATAGGAGTCAAAGGCTTGGAGATATAGAATTGCTAAGTCGGCAAGTCACAAGTACATATTGTTTCTGAATCAAAATAGGTTTCTCTTAGTGGTCTTGGGATATATATATATATTGCTGCTGCATTCTTGTTGGAAAAAAAGAAACATCTTTAGAATCTGTTTCTTTCGTGAGTTGTTGTAGCTTGAAATCTGCTTTTCTGTGTTCGCATCACAACAATAATAATGAATGTGAACTTCCATGTGGATGGACACCGCGATTTGTTTTCACATCCAAATACGAGCCATCTGGAGATAGAGGTTCGAACCCCCGGAGGCCTTGTTATTCCAATTTCTTCATACGATTCCATTGTTGCTTCGCAGCTCAAGGCATCGATTGTGATCCCTACGCAGGTTCTTCTAGACCCTCTGCTTTGCCAATCCCACATTCGCGATGAACTCCCCGCAGTCTTCGGGATTAGCCTTTCATCCGCCGCCAATGCTGAGCTCGCAGGTCAAATAGTGTCCAGCGCAGAGAGATTGGAGAGGGACAACCCTCATTCCAATACGTTGGGCAGCTATTGTCTTTGTGTTGATATGGAGTTGCAAGGTATACAACTGTTTTTTGATGAAGAAGATGGATTGCTTGCTGAGGAAGTTATTGCTGATGAGAAGGAAGAGTCAGGAAGCTGCTGTATATGCTTGGAAGAGATGTCCTGTGTGAAAGAGCTTGCGAGTTTGCCTTGTCAACATGTTTTCCATGAAGACTGTATTCTTCAATGGCTTGACAACTCCACTTCCTGTCCTCTTTGCAGAGCCGCATTGGAGGACTATTAACTCACACTCTCTGCTTTAATTACTTTCTTTGGTTTTCTTGTAAAAATATTACACTTGAACATAATGATAAATGTGGATTCAAAGCGATCATTTTTGTGTTTAAGTTCTAGTAAATGTACTGCATCCTTTCTTTTATTTGCGTATCCTAAAGTCTATGTATTAATGAATATAAAACTACTCATTTAGGGAAAATAAATATAAAAAAGGAAAGGAAAAGACAAGATTCTTGTCTTCCAAGTTAGAGGGTTTAAAAGACGCCACAAGAGTTGTTTTTCAGCTGAAATTGAATATCCAAGATTGGTTGATTGATCTGCATGTTATGATTGTTAAATAATTTGTACTTTTTGTAAGTTAATTAATAGGGATTTTCTTTATATTGAGTCGAATAAAAACTGGGTTATAAGATTAATCTGATGACTTCTAGCTAACTATAAGAAATTGATTATCACAATAACTGTTCAAGTGGTAATAGTAATAATGCTCAAAAGAAAATATTGAAGAAAGGATAGAAATTTGATCGATTACTTATTAACCTAGTAACTTGGCATGTCATTTAGACAAATGGAGTTTGTTTTACTTCAAATGATATTCTTCATTCTAAAAATAATAAATTAGGGAACGATTTATTTAGAGCATTGGCTGATCATTTTTCAATTTACAATACAAATAATATTAGCTTGATTAGGACAAAAATGCTCTGTTTAGTTCTACACAGATTCTGTCTTTGGGCAAAGTTGCTCTGTTGAGCATGACAATGCGTAATCTTTTGACACATATATCTTATCTTAAACCACGGTCCTAATGCATAAGAGCTTTTCAAAATGTAATTGCATATTCCAACAAGAACTGCAGATGTATTTTCAAAAACCTAAAAGTCAAAATTTAATTTAAACTAAACTTTAGACAATTGAAATTAACCATTTCCAAAATGTAAAATTGCATAGACTATAAATCTATGAACTAAAAATGGGATTAAATAATATATAGAAAAACCAATCACTTTTAACAACAATGTCGGCTTAACTTCAACAGCCCCCTTAGCTTTTTCATGTTTACTTCACAACTTTAGTACAATAACATCAATCTTAATACATTTTTTTTCTTTATGATACAATTTTGGCATCCCACGCTTGTCTAATGTTTTCTAGTTTTAGCACAATAACTATGATTTGAATCGCGTATTTGCACGTTTTTTATAACATTGATGGTAAGTATGTATCACAGGCTCTTGGCAAAAGAAAATAGTACGTATCATAGCCTTTAGTCATCAAGTAAGAAATGAAAACTAACAAGTGAAGATACTAACAGTGATCAGTAAAAGAAATGAAAATTTCTGAAATACTTTTTCAACCAGAAACAACCATTTACAAGCAAGTCTTCTGCACAATATGAAGATCATTAAATCTCAAGAAACCGAATCATCCTTCGATAGAGCAACATAGTTAACAGGTATTATGTTATTCACCCTGCCACTTTCTCTGCGTTCCTTCCCAGCTGAAGGTCCATGACGGCCTAGATGACCAGCTGCACGGCGACCCGTTGGTGTTCCGACCATTGTGTTAGTATTAGTGCTCTGCCCCAATGGCTTCTTCGTCGCAGATCTTGATCCGAAAAGTGCCTCATGTTCTGCAGCTAGTTGTTCTTGCAACCGCTTTTGCTCCTGTAAAAGTATGTCATCGGGCATTACAAAAACTCGGTGCGGAATCCAAAATTATAAGAAACTGAATCTATAGGAAATGCACGGTATTTACAACACAAGCAAGTTGTTCTTTGTTCATTCTATGAAAATCAATATAGACAAAAATGGAGTACTGAGCATACCCGGGATTTACGCTTCACCTCTTCTCTTTCCTGCCGTTGAACATTATATTCCTCCAAGCTATTTAAAAGAGGAGACTGGATTTGAATTCCGTGTTAGACTTAAAGCTATATGACTTTGATTAAACTTCAACATTCAAACACAACATAACATAAAAGTGTATTTACAAGTTGATTATTCACCTTGTCATATAAGAAAGGGATTCCTTTCTCCAATTCCCAGGCTTTGACTTTAGCAGTCAAAGTTTCCACCATAGCTAGTCAACCAAAAGATAGAAGTTTAGTAACCATACTACAAATTTATTAAACAGTGCTATAGCAATGATTTTAGCACATTAACGGAAGCCACATACCAAAGGAACTACAGTCTTTCTATAATTTATGTTCCACAAAGTAAAACTGGAGGAAAGTTTCTATAAAACAGGAATCGTATAGATGGTTTTCATTAAGTTTTTGAAATTTCATGAAGTACAGGTATATTACAAAGGCATTACTTTCCTTGCAATTATGAAAAGAGCCTAATTATTAGCTGAATAATTATATGCTTACATGGTATTTTGCTGACCAAAATCCGAGCTTTCTCAGCGCGTTTGAGATTTTTGTGTGCTCCTCTTCCAGCACTGTACCGGTTTTCATCCTGGGAAAGAAGATGATAAAATCAGCAGTAATAAAATCCTTGATTGTCATTTCATCCAAATAAGATCCAACTTGCTAGAAAGAATCTCAACCATAGTTATCTTCTTCAATACAGAAAACAAAATTTACTATCCTAGGATCATCCTGATTTTTTGTTTTTTACCCTTTCATAGTCATCAAGCCACTTTTCCTCCTCTGATGCAAATTTCCACTTTTGTACTTTGTCCAAGATGTCCTTCCGGCTAAGAGCTTGCTCATTGGCTTTTGCAATCTGGTCATCCATGCTTGAAAGCAGATCAGACAGATCAACAGTACCTATAAAGACGTGTATCGCAAAACAGTTAACTTAGAGCTTTTCTATACCACATATTGCTAAAATCAACAAGATATATTGTAAATTATATTGTAGGTCTACCAATGTACTTTATTTTTTTTATAAAAAAAGAAAGAAAAACAAAAAAAAAACAAAACTATATGGTTTGGCATCGAAAAAATGATCTTATGTTGTATTGTTGTGAAAACCAAGTCAACAATATCTATATTTCAAAACCACAAAAAGCATTAGGGTTAACAATCTTTTCTCTATCCCATATTTTTCTTCATCAATTTTCTGCCTCTCTCTTTCCTTCTTTTCTTTAAATATATTAGTATGCTACATACAGATTCCAAGTTAGAGAACTATTTTCACATTCTATACCCAACACACTTTCGAATTCTACAGAACAACAGTTTTAATTGAGTGTCTATCCTGTGTTGCGAGCCTGTGTGTCTTTATTCTATATTCTAAACGAAAGGCACATAATTTCTGATTCCCAAACAAAATGCATTGTATTTGAGATGAGAGTTAGGTGAACCAGAATCAATGAGACTGTTGAGAATCTGCCGTGCTGCATCACTATCTACATCCATATGAACCCCTGTGTATATCTCTTCCAGCTCGTTTTGTCTCTTAAAAATCAACTCCCTCATCTTGCTTGCTTTTAGAATATTCAACCGCTCAACTTCAACCTCAGTCTAAAATTTATAAAATTGTGAAAGACGAAGTACATACATCAAACTTAATACGATCTGCATAGAAGCAAAACAAGAGAAACCAAATAAAACAAGCACACCTGCTCAAGAACTTCAATAGCGAGGCAACCTTGCCCTGACACTTCATCAGCTAAGGAGGAAATTAGCGAAGTAGCATGTTCAAATCTTTTACGCTCATCAATTGGTGCGTCCATGAGATTCCACATATCTATCAAAATGCTACCGAGACCTTGCATCTACAGTGCAATATATATTGTCAGAGGAAGACAAAATTTCAGAACATTTCTGATAATACATGACTGAAACAATGAGGTAAACTGTAATATATAACTTAATCAAGCTTATATGTATCAAAACTTTTCCATCGAACTTAAAGATCGTAGGATTAGCAAGAGTATTTAGGATGGGCAATGAGGTTAATGAAAGTGTGATAGTGCTGTTTATTGGAACAGAGTGACAACAATCACACCAGCACTTTGATAATGCTAAAATAGAGAAGAAAATAAAGGGCGTTGATTTTAATGATGGTGGTATAACGTATATTAAAGTAGCCAAATAGTATGTAACTTGAAAAAAACAAAAATGATGAAATAGTGTTAAATAAAACCTCCAAGTTAAGTACTATTATTGAAGAAAAATAGTGAACCTTTCCCATAAGTCCATACAACGGCACCCACCCATCCAAGCAGCAAACATGAATGAACATGCAACCACATACTCTCTCAAAAAGGTTGGAGGATAATTTATAATTTTTTTTTTAAAAAAATAAAAAATAAAAAACCACCTTTTGTAATCTTTGTTGTTTCTCTCGCTTGAGGGAGTTGATAACACCCGTTAATCTAGCAAGAGTTTCATTGCTGATGCTCCTCGATTGACCATTGGAGGGTTCACTTAAGCTTGGGTGAACTTCGTGAACTGTCTTAAGGAAATCAACTGACATCACAACTGACAGCTCGTGGATGGTGCTAAGATGGCTGTTAACTTTCTGCAACCGGAAAGCCTGCAAACCAGATTTGAGAAATGATAAACAAAAATGGAGCAAATATAAATAAAAACCATCTATATAAGAAAACAAACCAATTAATCTTGTGCTAACTAGAATCGCATTACTTAAGGGTAAAACCTTTTCATTCTGAAGTTCTTTAAGATGCGACTTTAGCTCCCCCAACCTCTTCACCGTCAAATCATTCTCATCAACTTGAGGATCAGCATAGTTCTTAGATTGACCATTGCCTGCTATCTCTCCACAGATTTGTACAATTTGCGATTGAATTTCTGAAAACTCCTTGATCCTATCTTTCTTCCTCAACCTCAAGTCCTCCAAAAAAGGTTTAATGGCAGATATTTGGTCCTTTAGAGTGCCTCTTCCCTTCTCAAAGTTCTCAAACAACATTAACAAAGAAAAAGTCTCAATATACAAGCAAGAGTAACCAATCAAAGAACAGCAAACAAACCAAAAAAAAAACCAATATGCTAAGAAAACCCTCATAAATAAAATAAACAATAAGCGATGCTAAAAGAACCAAACCCGCGAAAATGAAGAATGTTCTCCGAGGGCAGAAACAATGGCAGTTATTTCAGCTTCGGAATCAGCCAATGACCTAACCAAGTGAGCCTTGTACTCCCGGGTCTTTTCGACTCTCTTCCGGTAAATATCAAGGCATTCTTGCTCAAGCTGTAGAAGCGTCTTGTCCTTCTCACTCTCGCTTTCCCCAATTTCTTTCCATATTATCTATACCATTGAAACAAAAGTAAACCAAACAGGTTATAAATGTCCACCAATTATGCCCCAACACACACATAAACAAAACAGATAAACCATTGTCATGAATTCCAAATTCTATTTAAACTCCTGCTCGAATTGCCCCAAGAACAATCGCCCTTAAAACGCATTACAAATTTCGTGGATAAAAAGTCAACCATTGCCATATAAACAAAAAAGGAAAATGAATTATCAAATTCAACATCGTAAACTAAACAGAGAATTGAAATGACTGGTAAGATCACAGCAAGAGAAAGAGAAGAAAATGGGGAGAACCTGCAATTCATGGAGGAGTGAAGCGCAAGTGGTACGAGAAGGGGAGAGAGATGGGGGCATCGTCGTCATTTTGCAAATCAGCAGAAAAATATCTATGTGGTTTTCGGTTACGGAGTAGTCCAAAAAGGAAGTAGAAAATGGAGACAGCCAAAAATGGCGTAATTGGAAACCCTAAAAGAAAAACAGCGAGCGAAGAAATTGAGGAATACGGAGGTACTAGTGAAGCGTGTTTCTTGAAAAAGATTGCCTTTTTTTTGGGGTTTTGTGATGAGAATGAGAAACTTAGTTTGAATTTTAGGATCCCCAGATATTACGTTACGATTTATATATATTTATATAAATAGAGAGAGAGAGAGAGAGAGAGAGAGATCTGCTCTTTTCAAATGCAGAAAGTAACGGCGCTTTGGGATTGTTCTTGGCGCCAAAACCTTTTTCTTTTTCTTTTTCTTTTTTTTTTTCTTTTTTTCTTTTTGGGGATAGTTTTTGGCTTCTTTTCTTTTATGAAAATATTCCCTTATCCTATTTTAGTTTCAATTTATATTTATTTTTGTTCTTTTGGCTTTTCAAAAATACATGGAGCCTTAATAAGGAATATCAATTAATGGTGATTTAAATGCAGAGCTAAATCCTTTTTTTTTTTTATTACTTTACCTCATTCAGTTGAACTATGCATTCAATTCCAATATAACCAAAAATATAAAATAATTTATGCATTCAATTAAATTTAAATTATAAAAATGATTTGTTAAAATCATGATAATTCATTAATTAAATTAAGAATTATTTTTAGTGTTTTTGCCAAATACACCAATTATTTATTTTTCTTATCCAAGTTGATAACTAAATATATAAATCGAAAGTGCTATAATTGAGTATAAAAGAATATATTAGTTACTGAACAACAGAGTTAATCAATATTTAATTTATATTATTTAAAAAAAAAATACATGCAATAGTAGTATTTTTCATGAAATCTCTTTTTTTTTTTTCAGTGAAAATAAACAATACTGATTAATACTGCTTAATTTGAAATAATCAGCATTAAGACAAGCATCCAACAATAACCAAAATTAAGAGAAATAAGTTATGTAGCTGTCCTTCTGTAACCTATTTATTTTTTGTTTTTGATTTTGATTTTTAAATTTTTTGAAAATCAAAAATAAAAATATGTTTGATAACTGTTTATATTTATTTTTTTGATAAACTAAAAATGAAAATGCATTTGATAGCCATCTTTTTTTAAAAAGAAAACTCATTTTTACTTTTTTTAAAAAGAAAAAAAATGTAAAAAGGTCATTTTTTTTTTTAGTATTTGATAATGCCAGAATGCAAAACAGTCCAAATCAGGCTTGAATATGAGACCATCCATATAGGTTCGGAAGATGAGACTGTTCGGTTGCTGGAGGAACTCAAGACCACATGGATGGGTCTAGTACCCAAGACCACATATCGAGGTCTAAACTACGAACGGGATGGGACCATGAACTGACCCAATATGGCAGGGACCAAAGACCACTCGGTCGAGGTTGCAAAATTTTAATAGCTTGGTCGAGATCGGAACCCAAAACTGCGCCAACGAGCCTAGAGTCTAGGATCGCCCAGTCGAGGCTGAAAATCCTGGACTGCCCAGTCCGAGCTCAGTCCAAGAGAGCGCTCGTTGGGGCCGGAACCTGGGAGCGCCCTTCGAAGCTGAAATCGGCGAACGCTTGTTAGGGCTGGAAACCGAGAGCAGTCAGATGAGGCCGGAAAACCAGGACCGTCTAGATATAGCCGAGACCACGAATTACTCAAATAGAGCCAGAACCTGAGACCACTCGGTTAGGGTCAGAGCCTGGGATTGCCTAGTCAAGGCTAGAGCCTAGGACTGCCTAGTCAGGGATCAACCGATCGGGTCAGGTATCCGAGACTGTCCGGCAGAGGCCAGGTTCACAGTTCATCCGGTCAATGCTGGAATCCAGGACCACCAGATTAGGATCGTAACATTGGACCTCTTGGTAGTGGCCAATACCCTAGACCGTCCAATTGATGCTAAAATCCTGGACTATCCAGATCTAGAATTCTTAAATGACCAAGATTCGATGTTCGATATTAATCAAATATGGATTTGTATAAATTCTTTTGTAAAGTTTTCAAAAAAAATACAAAAAATTAATAAAAATAAAAAAACAAAAATAATTACTAAAAACAAGTTTTTATTTTTCATAAAAACAAAAGTAAAAAATGATTGTAGTTTTTCATTTTTTTTTTAACAAAAACATAAACAGTAAACAATAAATCATAATCAAAAACTAAAAATAAAAATTAAATACGTTAATAAACGAATCCGTAATTAACCCTTTTTTTTTTCTCTTTTTTTATCACCCACCACATAATATGGAACTCCATGTGTTCTCGAGAGCTTTTCAAACTCCTAAATATATAGGCTCCATTAAGATTTGCTTAGCCTGTTTGTCTATGGAAAACTTTTAATAAATAAAAAAATGTCTCCTAATAATATCATAACATCAAATCATAGGCTTTACGTTCCACCGTATGAAATCATATGAAGCAATAGCGAAACATTCCAAAAGTCTGACCACAACTTTCAATCTCACGTGTGATAGTTCAGCCAACTTCCATCTACTAAACTAGCAGCTTTGGTGGTTTTGTCTATGGAAAACTTGCATAATTTTTGCTGCATATCAAAGAGCTTACTGCATTCATCTCAGTGAGAACATTTTGAGCTAAAACCAAATATGATTCAAAATATAAGCTTTGAGCCTTGGAAAGCTTGAACTTGTTGAAAATACATAGGAAGACTGCCTCGAGATAATATTACAAGTAAACAAAATACACCAGCAGTTGTAAAGAACGAAAAAAGTCAGTCATTTTCTCAAGTTTCATACAGCAGTAGGCGTTCCCTTTTCCTGCTCGGCGCCACTCTCTCCATCGCTTCCTTGACTACTACCATTATATCCATTCTGTAAAAGTCTATGCTCTGATGGCAAATTCTTCTTAGCTTTTTTGCCCTCTTCAACTTTCCATAGTTCCCAAACCCGAGTTTTCGGTGGAGGAGCAGAATCTGCGATTGGTGCAACTAATCCTGGTTTCCCATCATCAATAACCTCATCAATTAGCCCGTATTCCTTAGCTTCCCAAGGATTCATGAAATTATCACGATCTGTGTCCACTTCAACCTGGAAATGACATCATAAGATGAAATTTGGCAACACAGATGGTATATTTAGTAATGGGGAATATGAATTGAATTCCAACCTGCTCTAGAGGCTTCTCTGTAATTCTTGACAGAATTTTGTTCAGCTTAATCTTGTGGTATACCATTTCTCTAATACGTATACTCATATCTGTTGCCTGGGAGCACATAAAGTTGCTAGTGTCATAAACAAGAAAAGAGTCCTAATGTCAGCTCATTCATTCATGTCGAACAACATATACCCATCTGAATGTGTTCATTCAGATAACTATAGCTGGGTGTATTCATTCCTGCTAATGTATGCTTATTTGCTAGAAGGAACAATGCTTTCAAAAATATGAGTTTGGGGTTTTGAGAATATGCTGTGAGTAACACTTAAATATAGGCAGAAAATAAATGAAATAAACAGACATGCAATTAGGAATAAAAAGAAAGACGGGAAATCATCAAATGGAACTCAAAATAGTTTTTCGAGAGGAATCTAGAAGAGAGAAAATATTCAATCAGAAAGTAGAATTGTAGAAAAGAAGTTCACCAGCTCCCATTTTTAACCAACATAACTACTCATAAGCAAAATAACAGCAGATGGGTGGGATGTATGTCACAGACTCCAATAAATATATAAAACGTTTTGGTATGGGTTTGGGGATGGGTGAACAGGTGGGTATTATGAGAGAAAGAAAGAATGTTGCGTAGGTAGAGGAGGGAAGCAAGAATGAGAAAGAAAGGGTCGATAATATATGAGCTGTCGTACAAATCATTCCAGTTGACTAATTCCATCTATAAACTTAAAAAGTCTTTCAAAAGAACTAATCATGGAAAGGATTCAAACAAATTCAACCAAATGGATGTTTTTGGAACAGCATAGTAAGTGTAAATCACCTCCCAACGAACTAACTTTCCTCTCAGTTATGCGGTGAATTCTTTGTTTTTAGGTTGTGGCTTTATTCTTATACTTGCAAGTGGCACTGTTCAATTGAAGGGTTTCAGGTAATTTTCAAAGCTCACTCCATCCTAACTCTTTAAGACATCAACTTCCAGACTAAAAAGGTTTTCATCTTTCCTCATATGCTTTATATTCTCATCAATGAACATCCAAAACTAAATATTTAAAAAACAAATACTTACTTTTCCTCCAGCAGTTCCAAGTGGTTGATGGATCATCACTTTTGCATTAGGCATGCAAAACCTCTTTCCTTTTGAACCAGAAGCGAGGAGAAATGCACCCATTGATGCAGCAAGCCCCAGACAAACAGTTGAAATATCTGCCTTGCACAACTTTATTGCATCATATATTCCCATTCCTACATGCAGTGGTAATGAAATCAAAATAAAATAAGAAATATACATATTCACCAAACCTCAGATAGAGCTTCATAGCACAACTACTAGCACTGGTACATCTTTTTATGCCAATTAAGTAACTCCATAGCAGTTCTAGGGGCGAAAACACTTGGTACAATTTTAGAAACTTCAAGAATTCACTTCCATAAACCAATTATAAATTCCTCCTGCTAACCAATCCTCCTTGTGGCTCACACTGCTCAAGTCATTTTGCTGGTTCAAAGACTGTGTTACCCATTATAGCTTGGAAAATTAAAGAACATGAGGAGAAAAAAGGCAAGATCGACTATTTATCAATTAGATGTATGATAGCTAAATGCAATCAAATGCTACAGGATTGAAAATTCAATTGAAACCCATATTCAAAAGGGACCACCGTTTTCCAATGAAAGAGAATAAAAATGACACAAATTTCACTGCCAAAACGAATGCAGCATTACTTATAGCTAAAAACTTTCAAGCCATCTTTTAGTCAAAGCCAATTATGCTTATTGTTTACTACATTCGCTATGCTAGTAAGCTTTTTCCTTTAAATCCTTTGGATATATTTAACCTGAACAAACAATAGCTTCTTTACCATCTTGATGCCAAAAACTGGGTTATGTGACATGCTATTTTTCTGCTTTATTATTTGATTAGCATGCTCACACTTTATTAAAATTGAAAATAAAAAATAGAATATGATCATTCTGCTAGTAATTTATCTTTTAGAGGAGCCAGAATCAAGCAATTTAATTGCATTGTTAGTCATACCAGCAGTAACAGAGCCACCAGGAGAATTTATAAACAATTTAATGTCTTTTTTGGAGTCTTCAGCATCCAAAAATAAAAGCTGGCTTATTATCAAATCTGCTGTTATGTCATCCACCTGCCCAACATCAGTCACACAGAGAAAAAGAAAAAAAATTAATTCTTGCATAACTTTCTAAGCTTTTCCTTTTCTTCTCAAGGGTAATTCCAACAGTAGATTGAAAATTTATCGATAATTTCCAAATTTTAAGATAAAATTTAATCAATGTTATACTCACACAGAACATTAATTTTCGAGCTCTATAATTCATAGATAGAAAGACCCATCTCAAAAAGTTTTATCTTTTCAAGCTCTATAATTCGTAGATAGAAAAACCTATCTCAAAACCTTTTAATTTTCGAGTTGTATGATTAAAACGAAGAAAAACCCGTCTCAAAAGTACCAACAACTAACCCAATTACAAAAGGAGGGGAACATAAAATATATAAATACAGCATTAACGATTCCAAGTGAAGAGGGAACTAGAACCTGAGAACCCAGAAAGATAATTCTCTGACGGAGAAGCATGTTGGTGGTATCGAGCTCTTCGAATTTGGGCAACCATGGATCTGAGGTTACAGAGTATAAATCTTGGGAAACATCCCAGTTATTAGATAAGGTCCTTCTCTGTGAAGAAGGCGTCGTTTTCAACGCCTTAATCGAAGACGCTGCTTTTCTTCTTGTAAGATGTCTGGCATGACTGAAGCTGCTGCTAGTGGAACCGGTCATAGTCGGGAATCGAGTTTGTAAAACGCCATGGTTGAACCACATAGACCTTGAAGGTGAGGCCGCAAATGTCAAGCTCGTCTCCATCTTTTAACTTCCACCACCGTTTGGAGCTAAGAATGGTGGGCACTGGGTTTTCTCACCCCTTTCTTTTTCCCTCCCTCTCTTTTTCTTGAGAAAATCCGTGAAGAAAATGGCTACGGAAATAGGTAAGATTCCTCGTGGTCTCTTGGGCCCGTTTGATTAGGGATTAAACATTTTACATTCATTCTATTTTGATTGGATTAAAATTAAAATAATTCATTTTGGTCCAGTCCAATTTCATTCATTAACATTTTGATTTTGTTTAGTGCAAAAAAAAAAAAAAATTTACACTTTAATTTTGTTACTCGATATATAATATTTTTTGCCACTTTTTATTTTATATAAAATTATTTATACTGTTGTTTTTTAATTTTTAAAATACTAAAATGCTTTTGTTTTTTTTTTTTGTAATATAAAATGCTTTTGTTTTAGCTGATGAAAAAAAAGCATGTGCAAAACATATGAGCTCTTAAACGATAAAATTAAACGGAAAACAATATAATAAGACACTGACACAACATTTTTTAATTTTTTTTTAATAATAACTGGCACAACATTTCAAGTTAACAAGGATGCGCCAATTTTAAAATTAGGTGCCAACTTATCATAAAATCTAAAAATTAAAGGGCAACCTTTTATATAAGTTTTTAGATAATTTTTCCATTAAGCATACAAATAAATATTTTATTAAAACAAAAACAGTGTCGTTTTCTTTTGGTACGGTAGAAATGCCAAAAAAGCCCAAGAATATCAGTAATGTCGTTTACATGTGAGATATGTTTTATTGTTTGTTGGAGTTTGCCATTGATTTATCAAACAGGAAAAGAAATATATACGTATATAGATATATCTATGATTTTGATTCACACATCTTACATATATTAGATAAATTAATTTTGAAAAAGGTTCGACATTGTCAAAACCAAGTTATAAGGTCAAAATTTTCCAAACTCTTCTCAATTTTCCAAAAAAAATAAAAATTCGAAAATCATTTTGGATATTTTGAACTTTAAAGTTTAATATAAAAGCATTTAAAAGGTTTTCTTTAATAAGTATAGATAATTGATTTTAATTTCAACAATTAGAAGTTTATATATATGATTAATCTTCTTTTATCTATTTTCTATAGGCTGTTCTACCATATTACATTTCAAAATAATACATTATACAGCAAAACTTCATAAACACATAAAATCAACATTAGTTTATAATTAAAGATATTTTTTTTTTCTTTTTGTTCATTTATATACACAGGAAAAAAAAAACATAGGATTTCCATAGTCACCCGTATATTTCTCTAAATATAGAAGTCTTCTAATGAGTTGCTCAATTTGATTGAAGTTGGTCTTTGAGTTTTTTCATTCATTTCCATGTGATTGCGAATAGGTCATTTGGAAATATGAAATGCACATATATATTAATTTATTTATATGAGTTTTTGATGTTGGACATGTGGTTATCTATTTTTTCCTATATAATTAAAACCATGTGAGTATCTTGCCTTTTAGTCTTTGATTATACATATTGTCAATTCGTGCTGTTATTTCAAAAAATATATATATATATATATATATATTCTTTACTTTCATAATAATGTTTAAGAAAATTTCACAATAAACAATATTTATATTGACATGTCAACTTTTTATTTTTCTTTTTAGTGTTGTATTCAAAAGAGACCATACCCATTTTAATTTCTTCATAGATTCTGCAAACTTTCTATAAAAAAAATTTGGCGGAATTCGAATTGATTGGTGGACAATTGAACAATTTGCTAATTGAACATTTTTCTCTCTCATATAAAAATTTGTGTTAAAAAGAAGGCTGTCATTTTCCAAACTCATACAACAAAGAATTATATATAGTATATTAACAATATGAGAATACTATTCAAACATTTAAAGATAATAACAAGTACATCTTGAGGATGAGATATTTTCCTCTTGTTTGGATCATTCTTTTTGACAACACAAAAAAAAATTGGATGAAAATGGATTTAATTGAAGATATAAATAATTTTTTGTATAAGCTTATTTATTTACTTATTTTATTTTATTTAGTATACACAGCTCTCAACACAATCAACTTTTTAGAATCTCTATCAAATTTAATCAAAATTTGAATACTTCAAAATTTTAAAATTTTCAAGACTCAAACATATTAAAGCCGATATGCTCGTGTCTTCAGAGTACACCAAACTTTTGAATTGTTTTTGCAAAAGCTTCAATCTCTTAGTTTTCTAATTTTTAGTTTATATTTTACTTTTTAATGAATTTTTAGTTTTTCTTTAATTTTATTTTATTTTTAAAGTCTTTTATTCTTTTATTTTCTGTTTTTTTAATTAAAATTTCTATGCATTTTTTTTGTTTTTATTTACTTTTATTTTCCCTCCAAATCTAAAGTGACAAGCCTGCATTTGCATTTACAGATAATACTTACAATTAGTTTGATTAATTTTGTAATCAACACCTTCGTAACCAAAATATCATTATGATTAATAAAAAATAAAAATAAAACATATTAAAAAAACAAGTAGAAAAAAAAAAAGAAAAAAAAAGAAGAAGTCAACATCTTTTGCTAAAAACCATTTTTTATGTCAAAATATTATCCCCGAGAAAACTGCAAAACTACAAATCTTTCAATATAGGATGACATGACATGACTAAAATTGTGGCTGCAATCTCTGACTAAAATTGTGGCTGCAATCTCGCGAGAACATAACATGTCTCTTATGAAAATTTGATGAAAAGAAGAAAAAAATGTATTTTATTTTTTGGCTAACCCATAAATAAATACAAAATAAAAATATGGGGATAAAAATAACGTAACGCTTATCGCACGTGACAGAAGCTAATGCACGTGGTACAAGAATAAAAGTTTTTTTTTTTTTTTTTTTTTTTTTTTCAGGAACCAAACATTATATTTATACGGACAGAGACGGGCTTAAAAGTCAGACTTCACAGTCTGAGAGACAGAGTCCATACAAAAGCTCTCAGAGAGAGAGATAAAATTCAGGCTTGTGAATTTGGTCGATGAGAAAATGAAACCGTTGTTTGGAGCTTCGAACACTTCTCTGACCGCTCTGCTCAGGTCAGGAGGATCAGGCGCTTGTGGTCATTCTCAGGAATGCTCTCGGATTGTCCTGAGAGACTTAGCCGCCAGGGAATTCAATGCCTTCCTCTGGGTTTTACTCATCACGATCACCGCTTTGTTGATGAGGAAGGTCGTTAAGCTTCTCAGATTATGGTTCAAAGGACATCGAATCCCTGGACCTCCTTGTCCCTCTTTCTTTGGCCACTCCAAGCTCATCACCCGGGTAAATCTCACCGGTGAGTTGAAAATTCTTTTGACTTTGATTGTTGTTTGGTTGCCTAGAAAGTCCCCAGTTTACTAAAATGGAAGGAAAGTGAAATAAAAATGGAAATTTTGGGGTCAAAATTTTTTACGAGCTTGCTTTGTGTTTTTCGTATTTTAGATTATTTATCGGATGCGCATGAGAAATATGGGTCGGCGGTGAAGTTGTGGTTGGGTCCAACTCAGCTTTTGGTGTCTTTAAGGGACCCAAAACTTATCAGAGAAATGCTTTTAAAGGCTGCAGATAAATTGCCTTTTTCTGGGAGAGCATTTCATCTAGCCTTTGGACGATCTAGCCTTTTTGCTTCCTCTTTCCACAAGGTAGGCTTCAAATTTCCTTCTTCTTCTTTTTTTTAATGTTTTATTTCCTTCATGTATTTATCTTGTAAGGCTAAAAGTTTCTGTTTTTTTGTCATATTTTGAATATTATAATACATTATACTATATATTTGGTAGGAAGGAGACAAAATAGAACTTATGGATAGAGTAGGATTGGTAGAAAGTGGGAAGGAAGGACATTTGTTAGTGACCCCTTTTGTTGTTTAGGATAAACAAGAATGAAAGAAGATGGTATTCTCGCTGACTTGGGTATCGAAGGGAAAAGAGAAAGGAAAAGAATTTACTGAATTAGCTTTCAACCCTTGATTAGTCTTACATTATCATATTATTAATTTAGATTAGGTATATGAGGATCAAAAAGTAAATCTAATCTATTCCGTATCCCTATATTATCCTCTTTATCCTCCTATCAAACAAAAATTTACTCTCAATTGCCATTGACCTTTTTTTTCCCCTTTTATCCGTCTCTTCTATCAAATATATTATAAAATACCAGCTTTTGTAATCACTTGGATTTGGTGACATTTTATGTTATGTTCCCAGTACATATAATCATTTTGTTCATTCATAGGTACAAAGGAGAAGGGAAACATTGAGGATAGAATTAAATGAAAGACTGATAGAGAGAGAAAATCTGATTTCTAGAACTGCTGTGGACTGCATTATGGAGAGAATACATACGTCGATGGCAAAAGGTAGTGTTGATTGTAGAATGGTTTCTCAACATATGGCATTTATCATTTTGGGAGCCACACTCTTTGGAGATGCATTCTTCACTTGGTCTAAGGCAAATGTTTATGAGGAGCTCCTTATGAGGATTGCCAAGGATGCTTCCTTTTGGGCTTCATATAATGTTACTCCTTTTTGGAAGCGAGGATTTTGGAAGTACCATTGTTTATGCACAAAGCTGAAAAGTTTAACTCAAGACATTGTTCAACAGTGCAAAAAAAACTACAAGATATTTCATTCTATGGATCACAAATTCTGTAACAAAGCTGCACATGTCGAAAAGGAGGTTGCATATGGTGTACCATCTTGTTCTATCATTGGGATGCCAGATAAGTTTATCTTTGAGGAGCTTAAAAGCCATCTTAATGTGAGAGAAGAACCATATGGCAATATTATGGGCATGATGTTTCATGGATGCCTAACCACAGCGGGTTTGATAAATAACATTTTGGTGAGGCTAGTTACAAACCCAGAAATACAAAATAAGGTAGCTTTCTTGTCTTTCTCCACCTTTGTCAAATGATATTCTCATGCTGATTGGAATCATTCTACCATAATTTTTCTCTTAGCAGGGTAGGGTGCCAATCCAGGTGCCTTTTTGTTGTTTTCAATATTTTTTTCTGTATCATGCTGATTGTTTTAATACAAATTTTTGTGCCTTTCATAGAATGATATTGGTGACATTCATTTTCTCTTTGTGGCATCATAGACATTAAGCCATCATAGATCCTAACTATGTGTACCCCTCTACAGATTTATTCAGAGATAACTATGATACAGAAAGGTTCAATTCAAGAAGTTGAACAAAATGTTGATAAGATGCTCTTGTTATTGGCAACTGTTTATGAATCAGCACGTCTTTTGCCAGCTGGACCTTTACTACAGAGATGTTCGCTGGACGGTGGTAACTTTGTTAACTTGTTTGATGAAAAGCTTAATTTGGTGTAGCAGGATATCACTGTATCAATGTTTATACATGTGTTTCCTGGAAAATTTAAGACTCAGAGCTATTTTCATCTGTAAACTGCATGAAATGAATATTATCATTTTCTATATCATTTCAAGCTAAGTTGCTCCTTTCGCTGAATTTAAGCACTAATTGTTACTTTTTTGCAGACTTGAAACTTGAAAATGGTTTAACCATACCAGCTGGAGCTGTAGTGGTTGTCCCTATGCATTTGGTGCAGATGGATTATTCTAGTTGGGGAAGTGATGCTAGGGAGTTCAATCCATATCGCTTTTTGACAAAGGCTGACAAGAAATCTCATATGGGGCTGAATACATCATTTTCAGGTTTGGATGTGCTGACTGATTAGTAGTACTGCTTGCATAAGATTCTTAAACAAGTTATTTCAGTTGATCTATCTTTAAAATAAATGAAAACTTATTGTCCAAGAGTTGCAAAACATGAAATAATTAAATGTAGCTAGAAGAAATTAAGATTTCTTCACTTCCTGCACGATGAACCTCCATAATAATCTTTCAGGGTTTGCAGAAGAACTAGTGGATCCACTTCCAGGAGAGAGCTCTTTTGTTTTGAATGATCCAAATGAGAATGCAGCATTTCTACCCTTTGGTTCTGGTATACGTTCCTGTGTTGGCCAGAAATTTGTAATCCAAGGAGTAGCAGCATTATTTGCATCATTGCTTGAACAATTCGAGGTGTGCTTTTACACCTTTTTTATCCTCTCCTCCTAACTTTCAACAGAAGACTTTTCTGCTTTAGTCTGACATTTTATTAACATGTGTCAGAATTGATGGGTAAAGTAACCTGTATTCACATATGATGTTCTCCTCTCTATTATAATGGGCCAAGTTGGTATAACATTCTTGAGGTAGTAGGTTCTGCTTATTTTATCGAAGAACTATCTAGATAGAAATGGAGAAACTAGTTGCTAACAGAAAAGTTGACATTCAGAGTCTGAGAAAAGGGTTCATGACCTCCTCTTTCATGCAGTTATGGTACCATGTGCTTTACAATACTGAATGCTCCATAAAATTTAAAACTTGATGATATGCCCCATTTGACATTTTACAATGTGGTTTACAATAAATGCTCTCATATTTATAGTTAGCAGTTTATTATCTTACAGGTTTATTATTAGCTTTTGAGTTATTATAAGCTATAGAGGTGTTGTCCAATGGGTCTCCTTAAGGAGTTTAATTTCTATGGAGCAGTTCTGCTATGCTTTATTAGAGTGTTCACATGAGTGATTTTTACTTGAATGTATTATGATGTTATTTTTTTTCTTTGCACTATTGCACTTGTGCAAAAGTGCAAACACCTGGCCATCCATTTATATAAACCACATAATTCATACTTCTTTTAACAGATAAAGCTCTGGCCAGATGCCCAGAAGAACCAAAAATCAATGAAGAACAGCTCTGTGTTTCAGCTTCTTTCAGGTGCGGAAATAGTTTTTGTTGGAAGAAACTGCTGAAAGATCAAGGAGACAGAAGGCCTCCTTTGTGGATAAGTGTTTTTTGTCTGGTAATCTGTTTTTGATTTACCAGGTCATGCATAAAACAGACATCTCAATCCCTTCCTCTTTTTAATACTCGATGAGGGAAGCTTTTTTCATTTTAATATGTTTTTTTCGCGCTCATCTGCTGGCTAAGTAGAGGATATGTTACATGAGTATGGGACTGTGGCTTATGTTTTTTCCTCTCTTATGGAAATAGCCCAGGTGCTGTCTCTGTGCAGTGACATTTTGTGAAAAGTACTTTTTGAAGCACTCAGGGCTATTATGAAGCAGAGCCTTGTGGTTTTGCGCCCCCATCGAATGGATTTGGAACTTTTAGCCTTCTCTTTAAACTGTTTTTCACTCCAACAATGGAGTTGATCGTGATATAATAGAATATACATGTAGAAAACCTGTACTGTTTGTTGTGTTATCAAATAAATGTGTACTGCAACTTATCTTGTGCTTCGCTCTCTCACACTCTATAAAACTTTTGTAATGTGTTATTCCATCAGATTATTTAAATTTCATATTCTGCGCTCCTAATTTTTACGTCTCATTTTTAAGCAACATTTCGATTGGTGCTGGCATTGTTGCTGAGTTTTGGACTTTTTTTTTTCCTCTTCGCTTGCATTGTCTCCTAAAAAACTCCATATTTCTTTTCAAAATAAAGGGACCTAAGATTTTCCCATTTAAATTATTTCCAGAATCCCATTATAATACAGAAGTTAGCAACTCAATTTGCGAAAGAAAATAAAATTATAGGAATGATGGGTTTGGATCATATCCTTACCTAGGTAAAATTTATTTTAATTATATTAAAAATTATTTAATTCAAAATAATAATAATTATTATATTATATAATAAGAAAATTATATAATATTAATACCGAGAAAGGCTGGATTCTTTGGGCTAATTTGTTGCATCAGATTAAACTATATTAGACTGGATTATTTACGGTCTAATTCTGTTCAACACACAAACATGTCTTTGAGGGTCGTTGACTAGAGCGGTAGTCTAGTCAACAAATGGGCCTTAAAGAGTCATTGGCCTAGGGCTGGAGGGCTTGCCTAAATTGGGACTCTCTTATGCATTTTGTTTGCAGATGAAACAAAGGCCAACCCACAACTTGACCCAATCACCGACACAACCAACCACTTTAATGTCCTGTTTGGTTACAAGCCCTCATCACGAGGCTAAACTAAATTCATTTTAATATTAAGCTTATTTAATGTTCAATCAAATTGGTATTATTACCTTTACGGAAGATATTTGAGCTTTTATATACTCTGGTTTTGTTAAATTATATAATTAATTAAAAGTTAGCAGCTTAAATGTTGAATACATATTACTTTTAAAAACACAAAGATTTAAATTTCAATGATCCAAGGAAATTATTAAAAATAAAATAAAATGGTATATCATATAGGTAACCTAAAATATAGGAATTTATATTTTAATTTTCCTCTCTATTGTCTCAGATTGTGACTAAATAGGTTTGTGTATTCAAGCTGTTCATGCCTTGTTTTGTCAAATAATGCAAGTGGATCCAAACGAGGCCTAGCCATAGCTAGCTATACATTCAAAACTAAATTAATATATACATTTTGTTCGTCACAGAAAAAGGAAAAAAGAAAAAAGTAAAATACATTGTATCCTAAGAGGTGGTATACTATATTGAAACTTTTATATGTTAGCCAAGTTGTAATTCAACTAGTACCAAATTATAAAGTCACCTTCTAATCATCAATATATAAAACTATTTGAATTTTTATATCTTAGATTGAGAGCTAAACAAGCCCAATCTATGTCAATTAGGTGAGACCTAAAATAAAACAATAACGTTAATTTAAAACCAGACCCACGTTGAATCATAAAAGCTTGGGCGTCACCAAAAGAGAAGAAAAAATCAGTGGCTTTTCTTTGTTTCCTACTTTTGTTATTGCTCTATAACTCATGAAAAGCTGTGGCGAAATGACTGACTACAAGGGAAAGAGGGAAAAATAAAAAATAAAAAAAAATCGATGTTAGAGGAGGAGTACTTTAATTGTTCTAGTACTAGCACTACCACTGCCAATCAAATAGAATAAATTTTCCAAAACTTGGTCGTTCTGATATGAAATAATAATCTAATTATTTGTATATAATATTTGTGCTAGCTTGTGAAATTTTCAGCAAATTAAAACAAATAAAACGAAAGCATAAAAGAATAATGCAAAATGAAGATAATTGGTTATATATAAGTTAGTGTGCTGGGTCACACCCATGATCTAAATCAGCCATTGGTTGCTTCTTTCTGCATTTAGATAATTAATTAGTTGTTATTGCTATTCCAACACAGTTAGCAACACAGCAATAGACTTCATGCATTCATAATTACATGTACATACATATATATAAATAATCCAGATGCATGGGATCGATGGGGGTTTGATATATCCAACATCTCCACCATAGCAAGCTTATCCAATGTATCACTTATGTTTAAGCAATTCTAGGATTAATATGATTAATATATACAATGCAGAATATCAACATTCTATATATACACACACACACATTATCTAGAGAGAGATCATATATATAGATGCATGTATATGCTAGTAATGAGCTGAGAATCCAACATATATAAAATAAAGTAATTGATTAATGTAGATTTAGAGTTGTTGGGTGTCTCCATAGTATGCAACACTAATAAATAACTCCAAAGTGCAAGCTTTGGTAAGGGACCAATATATATATAATTACGTGGGGAATCAATAACTATTTTTGCATGATTAAGCACAAACTCAGTGGTTTCCATGCAGATTAACTTTGTTAATTTAAAGTAATTTATTCGTACAACAAAACGAATTCATATATTATCTATCTTCAATGCCACATATGCGTTATTGGGTTTCTTTGTCATGATTTATGTGTGTGTGTGTATATTTTAATTTCCTGAATATGACAACCACTAATAATGTTCCCAATTATTAACATACTAAACTATGATCCACGCGAGCCAATCAATTAAATTAGAGCGCTTCAAGTTTAGTTAATTTTGTTTTGTCTTGTATAAGGCTATACTTCATAGATGGTTGTTATTTATCTAGAGAATTAAACATTTAAAACAATATATATTATTTAAAAACATTCAGATTAAATATGTGGAAATTATAACACATTGGAGCCACAACATGTAGTACTTTTAATTGCATCTATAATTACAACATGCATTTAATTATAAAGGAGGGAGCCAAACCCTAATAATGAATAAAAGGAGGAAGAATAAAATATGATGAAGGGTATTTTGGTAAGTTTAGAACTTATGAGACTATATAGTTTTTTTGGAATTGAGAAAAGAACATTTATCATCTCATGTTTTGAAATTTTTTTCCTTTGATTTTCTATTTCTAGAAATTATAATCCAAATGGGGATAAATTTTCACGTTTTGCGTCTAGAATTCTTGTCTGTACAGCAGGAATATAGATATATAAGTAAATGAAGTTGGAAAGGAATATGATATTTTCTCTAGCACTAATATTCTGTGGAGAAAATAAGTGTAGGGTTGGGAGATTCTTATAATATATATTATTATTGTACCAAATTATTTGAATCACTACTGTACCAATTCTTAGTTATCCACATTTTAATCTATCTGACTTTAAAAAAAAAGAATAATGAGAAAAAAAAATGATAATTATTTTAAGCGCATCTGATTTTAATATTCTATTATAGAAATTAAAAACTAATAGAGAATATATAAAGGCATGTCTTTTAACGGTACAGATATTAGATTTTAAATTTGATCAAAGTGTAAGAGAATCTAAGAAATTAGCTAGGGTTAATTTTACTTTGGTTCCGTTAATTTATAAAGTTTTGTGATTTAAGCCCTCTATTTTCAACAATTTGGATCATTAATTTTTAAATTTGTTGCAGATTAGTTTATTCTCCGATTTTGATAAAACAAATTGACAATAATTTTACTTTCTTTTCATTGATAAATACTCTAATCTTTTTTCTCACTCTGCTGGAAGTTTCTAAATAAAACTATTACTAATTTGTTTAGTCAAAATTGAAAATTTAACTAATCTACAATAAATTTAAAAATTGAGAAAGCTCAATCATTACATTTAAAATTTGAGAGCCTATATCACAAATCCAACATATCTAGAGTACTAAAGTATAATTAATCCAATTTACTATAACAAAAACACAATCAAGAAACCTTCCGACCAGTTGACATTGAAATAATTAATGAGAAAAGAATATAGTGATGAAGTGGGAAACGTGCATATACAGATATATATATATATGCACACACATATAATTATGTAATATTATAACCAGATTCATTAATGGATATATATATATGTGTGTGTTAATTTGGTGATATTCTTGTCTGGCTGTCATTCTTTCTGTAAGGATCAGGTATTAATATTTGCAACTTGGCCACTTCCCAAAAATATATGCTGTACTAGAAGCAGTATCATATTTGGATCCTCCAATTTGTTTATTTGGTTTCGAAAAACAGACATCTTGTTAACAAAGGTACAGATCTCTTATGGTATTGTTCCTTCGAATATTTGAATCTGATCACTTTGTAGTTTGTATGATTTGGTCGGAAATTAATATACAAAATTGTCAAGGGTAATTATTACTTAACCACATTAATTGACAAGTATATATTGCACTGCTATATCCACCCATTTATAAATTAATTTAATGTTTAAAATTTAGTCATCAAACAAGATATTAGTTGAAAACAAACACCAGCAAGCTTTTCTGTTATGTTGATGGAATCAAACTAAAAATATCAAGTTAGAAATTACGAATTAAACACAAATCTTGATATATATCAACTGGATCGTCGTTAAAAACAATTAAGAGATGATTATTGTCATTCAAACTTTCTGTAATGTATAACATGGTTTACACTTGTATGAATAATTTGGATTTTTAATAGTTGATTATGAAAGATTATATATATATGGCCTATGGACATATATATGGTAGCTAGTGGGGAAAATGACAGGCATATTTTGTGTATATAGATGCATATCGATCATTGTCCAATATATAATACCATAAATTTTCATATTTGGAATGAGGGAAAGCTCTTGGAAGCGTGTCTTGATACTGGACACATAATAATAATGTATATGGACCACCAATGCTCCTGTCTCTTGATTCAAGCAGGTGCATGTTGATGCATTCACAATTATCATCTTCTGGAATTGACATATATATCTTGCTTTTGCCTGTGTTCGAATGACAATTAAGGTTTTCTTACATATTATTACACTAAAACTATGTTCAATATACAATTTAATTGAATATATTTTAACTTAAGAATGCACTATAGACGACGGTTTTATTAAGATGAAACCGTCGTCTATTATAAATTTTCAACTATTATAGATGAAACTGCCGTTTAATTTTATGTGCGTCCATAAATTAAAAACGAATAGATATATATTATATTGAAAAATTATTTATATATA
>QANX01003516.1:0-11012 GCA_003254975.1 Ochetophila trinervis
TCTGTTAGGGCTGTAGGCTGTAGGATTCGGGGAGAGGTCACACAGTCAAGGCATGTTTCACGTGCATCTCACGTGGTTCTAATTAAAATCTATTTGGGCAAAATCTACAACTTCACGCCCGTTTTAATTTACGGTGTCGAGGACGCTATAGACCCCACCTGTTGGGGTTTATAGCGCTTCTCTATATATATATATATATATATATATTTTTTTTTTTTTTTTCTTTTTTTGTAACAACCTTTATTTGAAAGTATAGTAAAAGAGAGAGGAATAATTGGGTGAGGTGGATTCTTCTGAGCTCTGCATAGCACTCAAGCCACTTCCATGGCGATAACATCTTCCCTCCATTTCTCCAACCTTCAATTCCACTTCCAAGCTTCGTCTTCTTGGAATTTCAACCCCCAACTTTCACACTCTTTGTCTGCTCTAAGTTACAAACCCAAATTCCAAAGCCTTCGAACCCAATTTCCAAAACCTCTCTGCTTGGCTTCCAATGGGAACGATTCCGGTGAGTTTATCGTCGTCTTCATCACCTGAAAATCCTTTTTACCGTTGCTGTTGTGAATTTCTTTTTTTTCTGGTGTCCCTCTGATTTTGCTGTGTTTGCTTCCGCGAAAAATTTCTTTTGAATGATTGCGATAAAAACGAATCCCGAATTTTATTTATCCTAATGGATTTTGTTTGATTAGTAATTGGTTGCTAGTAGATATTCAAAGCTCGGCTGTAACATTGTGAAATTGATTGTGCAACTGTATTATCTGTTAGTTAAACGAAAATGATAGTGGCATGGATGCCAATGTTTATAACTGGCTAAGTTGTTCAGAACGTGAATTGAAGCATAACTTTTCAAATTCACATGCTTCAATTGGTAATGTAATTTAAAGTGTACTATGAATAACTAAAATTTGGGTTGATGAGGTGGGATTTTTATAAATTTGTAATATATATATATGCTGTATAACATTTTGAAGAGTTTCAATATTTTTTTATATGTGCTAGGTACTAACCCATCTGTTTTTTCTCTCTCTTATATATTTTCATTTCGGGCCCTGTTAAATATTCAGCATCAAGGGTTGCTGTGCTTGATCCCTCTCTTGCCTTGAAGGTATGTCTCGTATCCTTTTGCCTCTAATTTAATACCTGCAAGTTGCACTCTATGGAGATTGAAAGAGGGGGAAGAAAATATATAAATAATTTAATAAATGTATATTTTTTATATGAGAACCAATTGGACCTTGAAATATTTATTTATGTTTTATGATGGCCATAAGGTTAGAAGTAATTCTAAGTTGGATAGTCTTCTTGAGGTTAAAGTGTTGATTGTAACTGTTCAGTTTTAATTCAGAAGAAGGCAACGGATATAGCCCCTGGGCTGAAAGGAACTTCCATTTTTCTTGTGGGTGAGCATTAGTCAATGATGACAAATGCATTTGAAACTTCAAATTTTGTGTTTATATAATAAAGAATGATGAACTTTTTCTTCTTTTTGGTGGAAAGGGATGCATAGCTCTATGAAAACCAGTTTGGGAAAACTTCTAGCGGATGCCTTAAGATATTATTACTTTGATAGGTACCCAATGCCATATGACTGAAAGATATTCTTACACCAGATGTATCAGCAAAACTTTTAGCTTCCACTCTAATTTCCATTCTGAATTCTACATGCAGCGATAGTTTGGTTGAGGAAGCTGCTGGTGGTGAATTTGGAGCCAAATCTTTTAGGGAGAGTGATGAGGAGGGCTTTCGTGTATCTGAGGTGAAAGTCTACCACTCTTTTGAATGCTTGTTTGATTACTGATGCTTTGAGCAGATATTCAGTTCTCAGGCCAACATTGGAATTTCCAGGAAATATATTTTTGCTAATTTCTGTGATTGCTGATCTACTATTTTAACCTTGGAGTAGCTTTTATCTGAAGAAACATATTACTGCAGACTGAAGTTTTGAAGCAATTATCATCCATGGGTCGACTGGTGGTTTGTGCTGGTGATGGTGCAGTTCAGAGTTCAACTAATCTGTATGAATATTGTTTGCATTGTTTCGGATAATGCAATGTAAGAATTATCCAACATGTTAATTTGTTATTTTTTGATTCATGACGAACTCAATTTGGAACATCTATAGGGCTCTTCTAAGACATGGGATCACAATATGGATAGATGTACCTCTTGACATGGTAGCTAAGAGAGAGATAAACAACCGAAGTCAACAGCCTGTGACAGACTCTCTATCTGATTCAGAGGTGCTCTTTTTATCTTCGCAATTTATAATCTGATTAAACATGTTTTATCCCGTCAATTGAACTGTTTGTATAGCTCTTCATCCATTCTGATTTCAACTTTCCTGATGTATTAGGATGACCAGGTCTTGACTCAGCTAGCTTCTTTACATCAAAAAATGAGAGGTGGATACGGCACGGCCGATGCAACTGTTTCACTGCAAAGTATGTCTCATTAATTTTTTCTTGTGTCATATAGTGAATTTTGTTGCTCTTGTTGATTCTACTTCTAACACCTTCTTATCCTGACCAGAGATAGCTTATAATTTAGGTTATGATGACTTAAATGCTGTTACCACAGAAGATATGACTATGGAGGTGAGGAAGTCTAAAATTTTTAGTAGGCAGATAATTTTTCACTGAACGAAGATGACAACCCATGAAATTGTTTCTTTTGCTCTTTCTGAAAATGCAGGTTCTCAAGGAAATTGAAAAGCTGACAAGAGCAAAGAGAATGATGGAAGAGGCAGCAAAACCTTTTTAAATGAGGGGGCAAAATTTATTCATCTTTGCGGTGTCTTTCAAAGGGTCTTATCAAAATATCGGCAGCCCACCTCAGCCATTTTGTCTTCATTACTCAACTTTATGAATCCCTTGCATAGGTTTGGTGCTTAATTTTGCTGTTATGGGTTTATAAAAGAGAAAAAAAAAAAAAAAAAAAAAAAAAAAAAAAAACCAAGATAACCCTTTATCCGATCATTTTGTTTGTGAACCTATATCAACTCAAAAAGTAACATAATGCATTTATGTTCTTTATACTTGGATTTGGGTGGTTTAGAGGATTTAATGCTCTCTATAATCCCAAAGGCTTAACCTAAACTAACTTGGTTTAGTTTAGATTGGATTCCCCGGATAAAAGTGGATATTGTGCAAAAGTGCAATACTTTTTCAAAAGATAAATTTACATTCACTCGGGTCCAAAAACTAACATTTTGTGAAGCAAATTGTCAACTGGTGGGGTATAAAACAAGATTTGAGCAGAAGAGATCAGATTTGTTGACATGGAATTCCCTTCTATATATATATATATAGGAATGCATTATGAATGCATTATAAATATGGAATATCATAAACTTTTGAAGGGCTGAGAATTGAGCTTCAGGAACCTTATCTCCTTGACAAATACCCAGAGAAAGAGAGATCTTAGCACATGCTTGTTAATTTCTTTGCTTAATAATATTACAGTCCCATTGCCAAATAGGGCCGCCCAACTGGGTCATGTGATTCCACTCCTTGTCACGTGCCCCAAGTTTCAAGCATAATCAAGGTGAGCCAACTTAATTGGTATCAGTATTTTATATGCGACTCAATGGTATGGAGACAATATTGATTTTGTATGAAAATCTTCATTTTTGTTTATTGTTATCACTTACCATGAACATAATTTTAATTTTTAATTTTTAATTTTATCATCATCATCGCCACGAACATAATTGAGTGGGCATATAGATATATGGGCTTATAAGTGGGCCTAGGCCATCAATAATTTTTTTTTCTTTTCTTTTTAAAAAGTACACAATAGTCAAGACTTTGAGAGTTGAGAAGCGGCACGGCAACTTCTTTTCCTTGAAAGACTGAAAGGAGCAAGAAAGAGCAAAGAAAGAAAATAAAGAGATGAGAGACTTGACTCTGTGAAAATGTGAATCAGTCAGTCATTCACCATTATGTTTCCCGTGCCTTGTATCTCACCCAAAACCCTACAAGTGGTGCTTTATCTTCATGCCACGTTTCACATCTGTCCATCTACAGCCTGCCACGTGTTATCATAACAAACAGTAATGTTGTGATTGGTTTAGGCCAAAGTGATTGTAGGTATTGAATTTGATTATCAATGAGAGACATCTGTTTGGTTTTTGTTGCCTTTTGGTTCCCATTTTGTAAATAGAATTTTTTGTTGCATCTTTTTGTAAATATTCACCCTCTTCTCGACCATTTGCTCCATGTATATATATTTAAAAAGACTATTGGAAAATTATTATCCTAATTGGTTTTTCTTTTTGTATAGGTTTAAGAGTGAATTTTCAAAATACTTTGCTACAAACGAGGAAGGCAAAAAAAAGAAAAAAAAGAAATGGAACTAATAAGTCTCGAAAAGAATATCCCAATTATAGGAGCTTGTGGAAATTTTGAAAGTGTTTTTTCTTTAAGTGTTTTTTTATACATTGGATGAAGCATTCAAATTCAGGAACATTTTATGACGATAAACTAAGAAAATAAAATAAATGTAAAATTAATTAACAGAAAATTCACATTTATTTTTTGCATAAAAATGAAAATCCACTGCTCCAAAACACTGAATAAAAAGTAAAAAATTAAAAAAGTGAAAGAAGGTGAAAGGGACAACAAATAAAAAAATAATGTGTGCTAATCAACAATAATTTTAAAATTTTAATGATATAGTAGGTAAATTTAAAAATTCATTGTTGCAACTTATTTCAGAAAAAAGAAAAGAAACAACTGAAGAATTAGGCTTAAACCAATCATGTGTTATATGCTATATAGCACCAAGACAAAAGGAAAGGTGATTAATAAAAAATAAAAATAAAAAGGACAAAAAGGAAGGTGGAAGGTAGAAACAACAAGGGGGTAAATTTTAAATTTTATTTTTTTCTAAAATTTTGTTATTGGTAAAAGAAAATAAGATTAGAGAGGGGGTGAAAATAAAAATAAAAATAAAAAACAAAGTGGGTTTTGTTAAATATAATTTTAAAAAATTACAGCAAAAAAATTCTGGTGCGCATGGTGATGACACTGGCATTTGGGGATTATAAACATGGGAGAGAAAAGAGAAAGAGAGAAAGAGACCGCAAACCCCAACACCACCAAACCCACTTCTCCATTTACTCCATTTCTTTTTTCTTCTTCTCCTTTTATCAAAGTTTCAAGTTTCAACCACAACGGGAAAAAAACAGAAAACAAAGAACAAAAAGAAGGGGAAAAAAAAATGTATATATGTATATTATCAGCCCCCTCTTTTGCTTCTCTTTTTCTTCCTGGGTTTATAATCTTGTGGGGTTTGAAAAGAATTGATTATATGATCTGAAGGTAGCAATTGTATGGAAGATTATTGAGATGATTTGTTTGATTAGAGACTTTATTGGTGCGTTCAATAGTAATCGAATTGTGATAATATTTATTTTCATCAAGTTTTTATTTTTTATTTTATATATATATATAATCGTTATTAAATGACCCTGTTGCTATTGGACGGTTTCATGATCAAGCTTTGATGGTGGAGGACTTAGTTTCATTCTGCTTTAATTATGTTGATTGCTTGAGGAATTGTGTTTCTGTGAATTTTCCAAGTTGGAATGCGTTTCACTATAAGTTGCGTCATTTTCGTTTAAAATTGTTGGAACTAATAAAATGACTTAAGCTTGTGGGGAAGATGTTGGGATGAATTTATGCGGTACTAGTAACCCCTTTCGAGTTTTCTCCATTATTCCTGTTTGTTGATCGTTTCAAGCAAAGCAGATTACTTGATTTTCATTTGGGTTAAGAATTTTGGTTCAGATCAATGGTCAAGTGGAGAATTTTCTGGTTTTGAGGTGGTTTGGTTTACATTCCTCCCATAGGGGGAGAGAGAGAGAAAGAGGGCAACTTTTCTTTTAGATTTCTACGAATGTATAGCTGCATATGAAAAAATTTCCTTTTATTCCTTCTTCGGTGTCATTGAATCTGTTGTTTTATTGCCAAATGCAAGGTATAATATGACTAGCTTAGTTTCTTGTATAAACTATGTTGATCAATCTAAGCATTGTGGTTCTCTGTGCACCTGATAAAATTGGAGCTGGGGGAGTCCAAATGGGTCAAAATTGGGCTTCATCAGTCTGAGAACGATGTAACTAACAAAAGATTTCTGTTTTTTATTTTGCCTATTCAGATAAACTAATTCAATTTAGTTTTGGTTTTTCAGGTATAGTCATTGATTATTTTGGCAATCATGAATTATAGTTCTTCCATGTCCTGCTGGCATAGAGGTCACAATATCTGTGCTACTCGTGATGTTTGGATACCTAAAATGTTCTTCAATATCCCTTTGCATCTTGTTGTGGGAATTGTAGCTGAAATGTCTGAATTATGGATGCCTTTGGTGGATACATAGTATTATTGTTTCCGTTTGTAGATCACTTATTTTTCTCAATTGGTAGTGGAAACCAAGCATCATTTGGGTTTCTTCTTGTTAGCAGTTACATCAATAGCAATTGAGGCCAAAATTTAGTTGGTGTGTCATTTGAAATAACTGATGCTCTTTGGAATACAAGCTAAAGGGTGGATAGTGAATTATATAAGCAGCAAAATCAAACACATCATAAAGTACCTCAACTCTGCTCCCCATTAACAGAAAAGGAGAAAAGGAGGAATTATTTGGCCATTATTTTTATTTCGATATTTAGGCATACATTAGTTTCTGCAAACTTTTAGTGATGGGCCTGCCTCAAGATCCCTTAAGTGGAACTTCTGATGAAGCTGCAGCATCTGCATTGGGCACCTTTTTGCAAAACCCACCTCCATTCACAGATGTGAGCAGCTGTGAATTGGATGGCTTACATGGTGGAAGTGCTAGTAGATTGGGAAGGAATCCAAGATGCTCTTCTTTGGGAGATTTCCAAAGAAAAACCTCACTAGATCTTTCAAAGTTCTCTGATGACTCTTCTAAGTTTGGAGGGGCCTTAGAAGTTACTACTAATGTTCACGGTTTGAGAATTGGTTCTGTTGATAACCCTATTCAATGCACTCCCGGAAATGGATGGAATGTCCATACCCCTGTTTCTAGGATTGTGGGTTTTGAATCAAGCAAAACTAGTTCTTTTAATGATGATCACTGTGGTTCTTTGGCTGGTCATGTTCATTCTCCATCTGCAGTCACTGTCTCAGCTAATGAAACGTCGCACAGTGGGTCATTAGTCAGGAAGCGATTGTTATCGCCATTGAATAGTATGCTTTTTCCAGACCAATTTGAAGGTCAATCTCTGGACCTTGGTTGTAGAAATGTCCAAACGAATTCTTCTGCTGCAAATGATAAGTTTAGCTCCTCTATTACACAAGATCATAAGAAAGCCAATGTTGGAAGCAAAGACCATGTTGCCATGCCACCCTGGTCTCTCTCTACTTGCTTGGAACAGAAGGTCATGCATGATGATAATGGCACTTTGGAATCTATATTTTTCACTGATGGCCCTTTGCTGGAAAAAAAGGGTCCACTATCTCATAATAGTTGTTTATCTTTATTTGCATTTGATGAGTTCAAGGGATCAAAAAATGTGAGACCCCGAAGTGGGGCAATATCCATCTCTCCAAGCAAGGTGCTCTCGCCTCCCCTCTCTTTATCACCTCTGGGTCCGAAGTTTTCCGAAAGATTGAAGACTTCAGAAGGAAGCAGAAATATTAAGAAAGAGTTGGAGAATTGTAATTCGAAACTAAGTAATGTAGAAGAAACAGTTGATATATCAGAATCAGGTGTCATCTTTACCCCTGAAGAAGAGGAATTTAGGATGGGAAGCAAATCATTTGAAGAAGTTGATATTTTTCATAAAGAGTTTCATCCATCTTCCCTAGAGAATAGTAATGGTATAAATTGGCCTTTCTCTCGAGGATCAGCCCCTACCTCCCAATGTATGAGATTTTTAAGAAGTCTGAGTGGACTCCCTGTTAGAAGGTCTTTGGTTGGTTCATTTGAGGAATCATTATTATCTGGTCGGTTCTTATCTGGAAAACTCAATCAGGTAAGTGTTAGCGCTATGTTGTATTTAGTGATCTTTTGCATGATACTTGACATAGCATTTTGATGTTAATCCCATAAACATCTGGTTGTACTGGTATTTTTGTGTAGAGAATTGATGGTTTTCTAGCCGTATTAAGCATTACCCGAGGGAACTTTTCACCACAATCTCAAAAGCTTCCTTTCTCAGTAACTAGTGTAGATGGAGACTGCTATTTATTGTATTATGCTTCCATAGATCTCGCGGGAAATTCAACGATAAACAAGTGCAGGGGACAAAAACTGAAACGAGTCCTTAGCAATGATGATTCACAAACTGTAAAAAGCCGCCTGCGCATTCCTATGAAGGGCCGCATCCAACTGGTTTTTTTCTTTTATCCCTCGAAAATGATAATTGCTTCATCTATGGCTATGGTAGATGGGTTCTAAGTTAATACAGCATTATGCCATCTATTGTCTATGAAGTTGGTAATTGCAAATCATCCTTTTCATTCTAATTGTTCTCTGGATTATTATTGGCATGTTTTATTGGAATTCCCTGAGGCACTTGAAATTTTGGTGAAACTTTGTTTCAATGCTTTATTCTTCTCGAAGAAAAATCAAAGAGTTATAGTTGCCTATAGGTGATTTGAAGATCTTGTTTATCATTCTATAATTCGATAACTTCTTGGCTGTGTTCTCTTGTTCTCGATGCTTTTTAAAGAAGTTGCTTTGAGTGTCGGATGGTATTCATGCTTTTATTTCTTTGTAAGGGGACATATTCTGCTAAATATGTTAGATACGGAAATTGTATTATTTACTATTATATGGGAATTTTACAGGTGCTTAGCAATCCAGAAAAGACACCTCTGCACACTTTCCTTTGCAACTATGATTTAAGCGACATGCCAGCTGGTACCAAGGTTAGGCAAATATGTACATCCTTTCAACCATTTTTTTTATTTTTTTTTGGGGACGGTGAGGATTGGTTTGAAGAGTTAAAAAAAAGCGCATGAACTTGAATCCATTTCTTTCATATGAGAGGCAGTGATCATTACAACCAGGATATCCCCGTACTGACATCTTTTCTAGTGATTTGATCACATTTTTGTTTTAAAAATATTTCAGAAGTATAATAATGGAATGAGAGATTTTGTGGCTTGAGATTGTAAATGACAAATACACTGAGATGTGACTATCTCTTGCAGTAGTATTTGCAGGGGGGGGGGGGGGGAATANGGAATATAAAATAAAAAAAAAGTCCTGTCACTATGCAATTGTGCATTGATATATATATAATTGCTTGTTCTTTGTAATGGACAATGTATCTGATTACTACTACAATGTTTCCAATTTTTAGCCTTGTTTCGTTCTATGTAGACATTCTTGCGCCAGGTCGTCTCCCTAGCTTCTTCTACACAGTTGAAACCAGGGAAGATAAGTTTGGACTCAGACTTTATTGACAAGGAAGTAAGGATTGCAGATGGAGTTGACAATGTAGATGGTATGAAATCTCCAGATCAGAAAACTCAAATTATAAGTGACGCCTCTAAATTAGTGGATTTGATAGGAAAAGGCAATCTGTCCAAATCCCCAAATATGCAAAGGGAAACCATTGGTTCATTCAAGCATGAGATGCACCGCAACAATGTCGGGGATGGAAAAGAACAAAACTGGGTGGATACATGCCAAGTAATTGAGAAGAAACCAGTACTTGGTTGTTCAAAGGTCAATGAAACTAATTGCGGTGCTGGTGCTCTTCGTTATGCTCTTCATCTCCGATTCATATGTCCATTTCCGAAAAGTTCAAGGTCAATGCAAAGATGTAAATCTGACCCTCTATCTGTACCAGAGAAAACTGGCTTGGTCATCGATGGTGAGCGGAGATTCTATCTGTACAATGACTTGAAGGTGGTTTTTCCTCAACGTCACTCGGATGCCGATGAGGGCAAGGTATGTGACTAAATTTTCTCATGTCATTTGAATTGCACTTGTTTTTCTAAATTTTCTCATGCCATTTGAATTGCACTTGTTTTTCTTGCCTTACCTCAGGAAGTCTGATGTTAGGTTGTTATTGTTTTAATGGCAGTTGAACGTGGAGTATCATTTCCCAGAAGATCCAAGATATTTCGACATCAACTAAATTGTCTAATTTTCACCTCACAAAAAAGGGGGGTGCAAAAAGAAAAGAAAAGTTTGTTTCATTAGTTTACTGTACATATTCACATGTTTTCTCAACTTTAATCTCGTCAAAAAATGGAACTGACCCTGCTACCTTCCCTTCCTGTATAGATTTAATAATTGAATCGAGCTTCGAAAATATTGATCTTTTTTATTTTTGTTTTTTGTTTGAAAGATCACTTCTAACATTTTTGAAAATTTGGGAGTGTACAATGCAACCCCGTAAGTATGTTATTACATGTGGTTTGCAAGCAAAATAAAAATAAAAATCCTTATGAATGGCCTTGGGTATTGTTGTTTGTTTTGCATGGAATGGAATTGGGCTCATTCTCTGAGCCCAAATAACACATGACTCTCCATGCATTAGATTCTTTTCTAAAATTTAGAATTGTCAGGTTACTTTAAAGTGCTTAAACATCTAGCTTATATTAGTTTAATGAGCCATCTATTTCTCAAAGTAGTAGATTAATTCATGAATCCGATAATGCATTACCAATAAGTGTTTTCCGAATGCATCAATAGGCCTTATAGGGCTAGTTGTTACATTTTAATCTTTTATGCTTTTGTTTTTTTTAAATAAGCATTAATATATATAATATTTTAAATAGAATTAGATAACAGGCCATTCAAGGATGAGAATAGAAATATAAAAAAAGAATAAAATGGTAAATCACATAACTCCTTTGCCAATGATGCCCGTAGTGAAGCCTAAATCTAAAGATGATGATTCCATAGAAAACCAAGATCTTGGATAAGGTGAATAAATTTTACGTCTTATATACAAAATCTAAAGGAATTGCAATTGAAGTTTCATAACTATTATATCTAAAATAAATTTTATTTTATTTTAAATT
>QANX01003518.1:0-26740 GCA_003254975.1 Ochetophila trinervis
TTCATTGGAAAAAAAAAAAAAGAAAAAAAAATGATAAATCTTTGACTTTTTGTCTCTATTAAACCATAGCATAACTCATATAATAAAGAAATATTTTGTAACGTGGGATGACGAGCTATGTCAAGCTCAAAATGTTGTAGTTGGAATTTTAAAATAAGTTTTTCATGCTCAATAAAATTTTAAAGATAAAACTTTTCGACGACCATACAAATTGCATCAATATCCAATAACTAATATTTATTTTTAGAATTCATACTATAGCTAAGAAATAAAAGCTCTTTTATATGCTCAACATTGCTATATAGATTACTAATTAATATTAAAAAAAATAGAAGAAACAATATCACTATAAAAAAATAAAGAGTTTCTGTGACGGAAGCAAATTCGTCACAAAATATGGTATATGTGACAAAATCGTCACTAAAACCACTTTATGTGATGGATACTAATCCGTCACACGCCTGTCGCAATAGACTAGGCACAAAAGGGTTTCCGTGACGGAATACTGTTCCTCGTAACAGAAAACTGCTTTTATGTAATGGCATTACTTGGTCACAAATATTAATGAAAGTTTTCACATTCTAGCGAGTCACCACCGGCAGGGCTTCAGTGACGAAATTTGGTCTGTCACAATATAATATTTGTAACGGTATTGTAACGGTAGACTGTCACATTAAACATAATGTGAGGATCTATATATCGTCACTTGTGAAAACAATGATACATTGTATTGATTTCATGACCAATATGAACCATCACAATATAACATCCCTGATGGTCTTGTGACGGTCTATATACCGTCACAATAGACATTTTTTTCTTTTTTTTTTCAGGTATATTTTTTCAATTATTTTTTATTCACTTACTTTGTTTCTCGCCCATTTAATGTTAATATGGTATATCTTCCATACAAACACTGCACATTGAATATAATCAGTAAATAGTATAATTCAAAATAGAATAAGTAGTCAAACAACAATATGAAATTTATTTAACATTAAGACATTTGATATAAAAGGTTCAAAAATTCTTCATTGAAGCACTTGTCCTATTACATGCTTCATTGAAAAAAATTTAATGTTTACAAACATTACCAAAAAATGTATAACCTCTCCACAACTTAAATGTTTAATTTTATCACATTCTCTCAATGCTTTCCCTTGACAACAATTTAAGGAAATAAAAATTCAAATAGCTAACTATGAAGTGTCGAAAGATTCTACATAGACTGAAGGCCCTTGAGATTTCCTATCACATGTGAAATTTTGCCATCAAGATTTAGACCTGAAAGATTATTGCAAATATGCAAAGACAAACATGACAGGACTCAACCCACCTGGATCCTGCCTGGATGACTTAATATTGCTATTAAGCCATTAAGCAGTCGTTTAAGTCTGCTAAGCTGTTATTCCAAAAACAATAAAACCACCAGACCGAAAGATTTTTTCTACTGCCATAAATTTTTATTAGAAATTTCGGCAGCATTTCGTTTGTTTCTCTGATATCCCTCAAAAGCAAATAATTACAAACTTACAAGGAAAAACATTCCTAAACAATATTCATTCTACCAGCACACATTCCCAAACAGACCAATCCACGTCTTAGTAAACAACTAACACTTAAACAAATATATCGTTTAAGTAAAGTGTTGTTGGACTCAGTATAAAACTGAGCTGCCTACATACCCCTTTAATTAGGGATCAAGCTACCTGTAGTTCTTAGAGCATATTTTCACCAAATATGCCACTGTCAATCACATCAGTAAATTGATTTCACATTTCCCACTTATCATTTTTAACCACTTTTAAATTCCATTAAAGCCTTTCAAACAATTTAACAAAAATTATATCCATAGCTTGGTGGCACAATTCCTCGCCCAAGCTAGCAATACCTCTGCTCGGCGGCATAATTTTTCAGCCAAGCAGTTCTCAATCACATAATTATATCATGTCTTTATGCATCCACAAGATCATAATCAATTCCAGTTTCCAAACAGCCCAACAAAACCACATATATGATAAAACATCACTCTCAATCAATTTCTATTACTTCACAATTACGGATTTTCAAACAGTCAAACAACAATTCAACTAAACTCAAGCCACAGTTCTTTTAGCAATTATTTACAATTCACAGCAAGGCAATCATATAACATATTCCGCAACCGTTGTCAACAACTATGAAGTTCAATCACATAATCAAATCCTATAATCTCAGCATACCAGTTCATTTCAAAGCAATCACCAAAATATGATTACACACATATTTATATCACCAATCATCAACAATTCTTATTTTAACAGTTATTGACAACACCGCTCAAAATTGTATAAATTCTAAATACTCAGCCATAAAATGCAAATTACATATCAAAACGAAGCCGGAAGAGAGTAGAATATAATCATGAATTTACCTCATCCAACCGCCGCCGGTGGTGGCTGGAAAATGGCCGGAAAGTTGCAGCCGAACACTCCAAATTCGCACTGCTTACACGAACGGGATTTAGGACGAACGGGTGCCTGAATCGGACTCAGGGGGTCCAAAAGAGGGGGAAAAGACCAACCCCGCAACCCAAAACCGTTGGAATCCGGCGACCGGAGGGAAAAATGGGTCATCGGTTTCTTCGAGTTTTCCGGCAACTTGCGGGGTTTCACGGCCAGATCTCGAAGGGAAAGGGTGGAGGGAAACATGGGCAAGCTTTTCTGGGTGGTGGGCTAGTCGATTTCCCGCCGGAGGCCGGCGATCGCCGACAACAAGCAAATCGGGTTTTTCTCATTTTCCTAACCATCGAGGCATTTTCAAGGGTGGTCACCTGCTTGGTTGAGGAGGGGAGATCGCTGGCTCCCAGTTCCGTGTAATTTTCGGCCTGATCTGGCCAGAAATCAGCCGCTGCTGGTGAAGAAAGGGAGGCGCGGTGGGGGGTGCGGTGCTGCCCGTGGGGACGTCGGGGAAGAAGGGGGGCCGAATTTTAGAAATTTCTGGAATTAAAAAAAAAAACTAGGCAAGGGCAGTTTCATAATTTATTTCTTTTAAGTCCAGCCCAGCAAAATTACCAAAATGCCTCTCACACTGTTTTAACCATAATTTTTTGGTCTTAGCTCAGAATCAAGCTTGCTACTAGTCTACGAACTCGTATCGACTAGCTCTACGCAATGGTACCATAGTCAAAACAAAACTAGAACCATAGAAAAAGTCAACCTCAGGCCCACTTACGGTCAAATTTGAGAATTTTTTAATCTTTTCCAGGGACGGGGGTGTTACAAACAGTAGGGAGAAAAAAAAGACATCAAAATCAATAATTTAAACACAACAAAAAGAATAATCCAGCAATAGTTAACACCAAATGTCAGGTTCTAATTAGTATAACACATTGAGTTCATCACAGACAAACTAAAAGCTGTAACAACTTTTGCGGATATGTTATAACACATTGAACTCATCACGTATTTATGTATATATCACAATTATCAGCATAGAGCTCAATCACTGCATGCATACCACAACCATCCTCTTTCAAAATTGTTTTACAATTTTTCTATAAAAAACAAAAAGAAAAGAAAATTGTTTAAATTACCTTGCAGAACAATGCAGCAAGTTAGGAAGAATATATTCCAACAATCTCTGCAGGATGCTGAAAAAGTACCAAAACTATATCATACATATATCCATCTAGAGACACACCAAACTCGCAGGCCCAATTCTTCTGCAGGGACATTTTACTCCAGAAATATATGCAGTTCATATGACAAAGTAGAGATAGCAACATATTGCAACAATCAAACTTTTCAAAGCTAATCCACTATATTTTGCTAAATGGCTGAATCAAAATTCTGTACTTTATTCAAATTTAAGCAATAATTCATAATCAATCACTATATTAACTTTAGAAGAAAAAAAAAACCCAAAAAACATCAACATAAATTTAGAATGTAAACACTATAAATAAACCCAAAATTTTTACAAAATCATATGGAAAACCCAAATTACAATTCGCATTATAAAAACTTTAACCAAAGCACCAGATTATTTGATAAAACAAACATGCAATCAAAACCCACATCTAATTCTCAAAACTGAAACTGAAACTTAGTATACAATATTTAAATTTATTAAAATTTACAGATTAAGGAGCAAAGAATTTGAAAATTACCCATGTGAATGAGAGCTTAATAAATAGGTAAAAAAAAAAGCATGATAATAGAAATGCTTTCGATTGGCATAAATTGCAAATTAAAAACATGATAATAGAAAATTTAGGAACTCACATATCCAAGCAAGGAAGATGTGATTAAAAACATGAACCCTGTTAGTGTTATCTGGCAAAAAAGTATAGGACAATCTCTCAAATAACAGGCTATTAGAAATGCATACCCAAAGTAAGAAAAGACACAATAATAACTGAGAGAAAGAAAACTCCCAACCATGTTTGGCCTGATGAAGACCCCGGAAATCAAAAAACGTACACAGATCACAGAAAAGGGAGGAGTTAGCACACATCAGCATAAAAACACTAGAAAAAAATAAATCAAACTGCACATATTAGTCATAAGCAAGTTCCAAAGTATGCTGAAACCCCTGTTCTTGGTTTGGGAAATGAAATTGGACAATAACCAAATGTCTTCCACATGCCAATATAATAACTTATTTGCAAAAAAGAATAATCAAATAACTAATGATCATGAAAAAGACTCCTAAAAATGAAGGAAAAATAATAAGAGAAAAGATGAAAAACTCATGGCACCCAAAGGGGAAAGATTTTAACAAATCGACTCCAAAAAGGTTGCAAGACATATTTGGCAGAACAACGCATATGCAATAGTTAACTTAGAACGAATACATTATTTGGTAAACTAGACCAATACAAAGTAAAACTTGAAAGCAAAACACTATAGCAGGGACGAAAATAAAATATAAATTCTAAACTCACAGTTTTGATAATCCTAATTTCATACCATATTGTAGATGAGTCAAGAGTAATACCAAAAAAATAATCCCCAGGTTTCAACAACAATGACACATTCTGAAGAAGTCTCCTTGTTGTCTCCTCGGCCTGGAAAAATTGTTGCAAGTGAAATGCTTTTCATATTTGGAAGCTGGAATACATTACAACTCAATGACAAAGTACAGATATAGTCGAACCTGCAAGTCTTGTAAGCAGTAGGGGTGGGCGCGGTCTGGTTTGGTCTGGTTTTTTATAAAAATTCAGACCAAACCATAAATGGCGGTTTAGCTTAACAACAAACCAAACCAAACCATTAGGACCATTCAAACCAAACCAAACCATTCATAAACGGTTTGGTCCGGTTTGGTTTAACGGTTTAGACTGCGACATTTAATTTTACAGTCCAAAATAACTACAAGACTAAAATTTAATTTTGTAGTTCAAAATTTAAACTAATTTTAATACTACAATATTAAATTCAAATTAAAAATATTACAATTCAAAATCTAAATTAAAACAAAGTATTACAATCCAAACTAAAAATTAAAAATATATATTAGTTATATATATTATTAATAATAAAAAATATTATAAATGTATATAATATTAAGTGCGGTTTGCGGTTTGGTCTGGTCCAAAAATTATCCAAACCGCAAACCAAACCATTAATAACGGTTTTTTAACATAGTAAACCAAACCAAACCATTTTCTTCTACAAACCAAACCAAACCGAACCAAAAGCAATGGTTTGGTTCGGTTTGAACGGTTTAGTTCGGTTTTGCCCACCCCTAGTAAGCAGCAAACTAAATCAACCATATTGCTCTTCTCCTGCAAATGCATTTCTATATTTTCTTGCCAAAGAAAAAAATATCAATAAATGAAAAATCATATGATAGATAACCATGTAAATCAACTTAAAGAGTCTTAAGTACATGTTACTATATATAAGTAATATCCATATGACTTAGCATGCATGTCTGTCAACCAGTATGAAATGAATGAATTCCTAAAAAGATACTAAGAATATCAAACAATTTACACACCTGGAACTCTGCATTGGGATTCTCAACCAGTGACAAAAGCTGAGAAAGGCACAACTCAGCAGCCATGTCCCATGATCCCTACAGTGTACATTAGTGACAAAGTGACAATTGAATTAACAAACACAAAGTATTAACTTCACAATTATCTCCTACAGTATCACTTGTGATGTTGATGGGTAGGTGACACATTGGATGAGAGATTGGAGAAAATGCTTCATGAGGCACAGTAAACAAAAACCAAAGGGTTTAAAAATTATATACGATGCCAACATGGTAACCATTAAATTTACCCTGTTGCCAATGAAGATCTTAGATAACAAAGAATGGCTTAATTATATGAAAAACTCCTTATACAAACAAAAAATACCAAGACATAGGAGAAGAAAGGTGAGAAAGAAATACTACAAAAATGAAGGAATTCAAAAGATTAATATTACTAAAGTCCTACTAAAAGCCTAGATAATTACTTCTCAGAGCCCATAATGTTTATAATGCAAGAGATCTAATTGATTGTAATTCACATCATCCATCACAAACATAATCAAATAACACTATACAATCCAAGAGCCCAAAGGAAATAGACAAAAGATAGGCATATCAAATGTGTATAATTGGGTACATAATGATATCTTAATGGCATACATGCCTTGATCATTCAAAAACCTGAATACCAAAGCTATATGAAACTTCAAACAGCCATTTATACTTTTGATAAATCAGAGAAAAAATGCATGCCATTGGAGAGAGAGCAATTGTTCTTTTGATTTATACTTTTCAAGACAAATTAGTTGCTGAATTTTGTATTCAGAAAGAGTGAAATCACTAGGAAACCCACAAACAGTAAGGCAAAAGTTACAAAATTGCAGAAGCCAAAAATGCATTATTAAAGAACCATAACGATTTTAGATACCCAGGATCTCTCTCAATCTTTATCCAATACATTGTGACATGTTGATAATTAAAAGGAAGCAGCACCCAATAATTATAAGAACTCAAAGAGATTAACTTCTTTAGGGATATAGAATATAAATATAGAAAGAAAAAAAGGCAAAATAGGGAAATAAAATGATAAAAACGACTAACATTAAGATATGCTTTTTCCACTTCTGATCAAACACTTGAAGAACGCCTTTTTTTCGACTTTGTTCTCCTTGTGATAGAAAAAAAAAAACATTAAAATTTTTTTTTATAGGCATTTCGTGCAAAAAGGATCGAAATCGATGGAAGCAAGCAGTACCTTGAGCTTGACTGCAGCTGACTTTCCTCCCAGACAGAGATCTCCCTTTCTTCCCACTCTTATCGGTAAGGCGATTCGAAAAGTTTCATGGCCAAAATATAGGGGAAGAAGGCAGGGGAAAGGCTGGGCATTCTTTTCTGGGCGATGGGTCGACTCGCCATTGCCGAAAGTGGCCGAATTTCTGCGAGATGCTTTAGGTGCGTGGGTTCATTATGGGGCATGTCTGGGCGGGAGGAGGGGAGATGGAAGAAAAATGATAGAGGGATCGGGGGAAATAGGGAAGAAGGAAAAAAATAAATGGATTTCGATTATTTCCCTTAATTTTTAACAGATTTTTAATAAATTGAAGTAGCAATTGTGATGCTAATCTCTAAATTCCATCAATGAATGTATGGGAGGGAAATTTCCCTCCAAAATTTTAAAATTTTCCAGTTAAAATGTTCAGTTTTATCTGAATTGTAAATGTAATTGTGATAGAATGACCGTCACAATTAATAAAATATTCAAATGTGACGGATATAACACTTCACAAAATCATTTTGAATTTTATATTATTTTTTTTTCGTGGAATCTGTGGCAACATTTGTAATTTCTGTCACAGATGAACTCATTCAAATTTTTTTTGGCTCTATAATTTTTATGAAAATTAGTGATATGCTATTGTGACGAGGTAAAATGTGTCACATTTAATGTACTACTTGTGACGATTCAGAAATTTCTATCACTATATATTTTATTTATGTGACAGTTAAGTGAACATGACAACATTTTCCGTCACAAAAAGCGCTTTTTTTTGTAGTGTATATATATATTTATCTAAGTAAATTATTTTACGACGAGTGCTTGAGTTATGGGAGTTGTTGGGAGGGGAGACACACACACACACACACATATATATATATATATATATATAGTAGGAGGTAATTTAGATTTTTGGGTTCCGCCTAGTCCCTCTGTACGTATGCCTTTGCCTTCAAGACAGTCCGAATGGGACATGCATATTACATTTGGTCTATATCAATTCTCTGGTATTGTGAAGTATAAAGTTTAGGTCAAAATTTTTCTTAAAGAAGTCCGGATGGCACAACATATTTGGCGTAGTCCGATTGACATCCTCTTACTTAATCATATATGCCATTTTGAAAAAGACCAAGTGAGGAAAAGCCTACAAGTTAGAGTTTCATAAAAGTACCTGACATGTGGGCATTACATTTTCCCAACGTGAAGGACCTATAAATAAAAAGAGAAGCTTTCATTACAAGGTACGCAAACTTATACCCCTAAGACAATCTTTTTCTTAGCTCATTTTTCAATAATTACACCACTTGCTTAAGCATTCGAAATGCTCTATTAACTTTTAAGATTTTTTTTCTTTTCATATTATTAGGCGACATCATTTATAAAATTCGTTGATAAATTCAAAAATTTTGTTCCAATTGTTTGTATCGAAAACTAATATAATTGAACTTTTTGCATTGAGTATAACTTTCTAAAAGTAGATAATTAATTATAGTGAATATCGAATGACTAGGAAAAAAAAACTTATGTGGGACGGGCATATACTATTTTCCATTCACATGAATATGGATTACTTTTATTACAAGATACGCATATGCATACTCATACTTCTAAAACAGTCTTTTTCTCAACTCATTTCTCAATAATTACACCACCTGATTTAAAATCCGAGAACAATAGAATGGTATCATCGATGCTCTATTGACTTTTAACTCTCTTTTTTTTTTTTTCAATTTTTTTTTTCATATTTTCAGGCAATACCATCCATAAAATTAATTGAAAATCTCAAAATTTTTACTCCAACTGTTTGTACCAAAAAAAAATTTATAATTGAACTTTTTGCATTGAGGATGACTTTCTAGAAGTAGATAATTAATTATGGTGAATTTGAAATGACTAGGAGAAAATATATGTGGGATAGGCATATACCATGTCTCCCATAGTGGGTTCCACTAGTTTATGAGTAAAAAGAGATGTATACATTCATTCCACTAAAGTATTTCTCGATGACTAGGCGTTAATAAACAATATTAGGGTCCTTTTTGTTAATAAACAATATTAGGGTCCTTGAGATATTTGCTGCAGAGAAAAATAATATCTATTTTCTAAGAACTAAACAAAAGAAAAGAGTAAGCTAGTTCTTGACTTTTTCATATTGAGAATGCTTTATTTCTCATGCTTTTTACGTGGAACTAGAAATGACAACCAGGCGACCTCCCTCGTTCCTTTTCAATCTACGTCCATGCTTCATTCTCCGTTTATAGAAAAAGCAATGCGGGATGAATATCTCCATTCTTAATTTCGTTATTTTTTTATTTTTTTAAAAATTAATCATTAAAAAATTATTTTTTAAATTATAATTTGAGATATTATTGTTTCCATTTCAAACACACAAAATAATATAAAAATAAAATAAATTTTATAATTAAATGTATAACAAAATCAATATTTTTTATTATATTTAATACTGCTCCGGAGCAAAATTTATTTGCTCCGACCCAACTTCGGCGCTCCAATTAACAGAGAATATCCGCTCCACAAGAGACGGAGCATCAGACATTCGGGGCAAATTGCTAATGACAGATGTTTTAAAATTTTGTTGAGTCGGCTTACCAAACAAACACCGCCATAAAAAAGTCCAACTGTACAGTCAAATAATACAAAGAACTTGCCCGTTCCAAGAAGCTTCTAGGAAGAATCAGTTTAATTAGCAGTTGTAAATCTGTAAGGTATAAAAAATTCTTCTTGTTTTTTTAGGTAATCAAATTTGTAGTATAAAAATTGATTTTTACATTTTATTCCCATAAATGTGGGCGGCTTCCATAGCTTAATCTATGGTTATGATTAATGTATTCAAAAAGCAAAAGCCAACTGAATTCCAATCAACCAAACAAATAAACAGAGCAAAAGTTGGTGGTAATTAAATAAATATGTTAAGCTAGCTGTTTCAACGCATCTATAAGTATTTATACCACAATCCCAAAACAGGGACACACAAAGGAAGGAAGAATTGCTCATTTTATTTGAAAAGAGTATGTTTGTGCAACCATTCAATTCAACATTCGTGGTAAGTTGGTAACCAATGAGTTTCGCACTTAAAAAATAAAAATAAAAAGGCAAGGTGGTGACGTGTTGCTTGCAAGTACTGCGTCCTCCAAAGTATATCCACGGCACGTGCAAAGCATTGTGTTTTTTCTCTTACTCTTTAAGTTTTGTGTACAGTGGGAGTTTTTGTTGGAATTCAATTACCAATGAGGGGACCAGTGTCCTACGGTGTTTGTTGGATTTGGAAAACTACCTTTGAAACCTCTCTGTCTACGTAACCTTATTAATTCGTATACACACCATGCCACTTGGTATTCCCTACAAATTTGTTAAATTTGCGCAGACCGTATGTTTTGCGTGCGAAAAATTAGAACGTGATTGATCTTAAGCACTATTATATATCGACATGTTTGTAAGAAATATCTACCAGAGCTTATTATTATTATTATTATTATTATTATTATTATTATTATTATGAAAATGTATGATTAATGTGTGAAACTCATTTGTCGAGTTCATAATACCATGTGAACAATTAAAGCTGAAGCATCGTATTCAATAATTAATGTATATAAAATAAATAATTTGAAAGTTTCGTCATTTTTCTATTACAGTAGCTTCAGTATAAATATAATCATACCACTAAATGAGAAGTTCTTCTATGATGGTCACTTCTTAAGTAAACTAATCAGTGGCTCTATCATTCTAAATTCAATCCCATCAAGAATACAATAACAGATAAATATAAAATTGACAACTTGATTAAATATTAGGTAAGCCCAGAGAGCTTGTTAATTAGGTGGGTATTGAATTTCAGTAATTAAATGTTATATATAATAAAATAATTTACAAATTAATTCATGCAGGCCAACCCAATTTTGTCTTATTCCACCAGTTGGTTAGCCGACCAAGTAATATAGATCATTGAGATCCATTTGGTTTATCCAAACCTCCGCGTGCCTGAGTTGTCACGTATATATATACCTGGACTATCCAACCGTAGATCTCTGAGGAAGAGAAGGTAGCTACATCGCATTGGCTGCTTCTATATATGTGGGGTCTCTACCCCTCAGTTAGTTGAGTGACATCGACTAATTTTGGATTAAGCAGAATAACCATAACTTAGAAAAATTCATCCTATAACTTTATTTCTAGCAGTAAATCTGAGTAGTTTATCAATTACACCGTCCCCCACCGGATGAGACAGGTGAGTAGACTCATGCACTTACGGTACACAGTTTTTTTTTAATAACAAAATTTAAATTTAAAAAATTTTAAGCAAGTGTACTGATTCATATATTTTTTTTTAATTTGATAAGAGTACACGATGGAATTCATGTTTTTAAAATTTGTTTATTAATGGAGAAGAATATTTAAGTCCAAATAGAACAAGTCTACGATGAGAGCTCATGTTTTTATAATCTCTTTATTAGTGGAGAATAGCACTTAAGTCCAAATAGAACAACTAAAATTAAAATCTCAACTTTTATATTTACAGATGTAAAAATTCAACCGGCTCCTACTACTCTCGCACTTACAGTACACAGTTACTTCCACACACTTTGCGCATATACAATTACTAGTTGACCACTATGCTAATTCGCCACTCACAGCTCATTGATTTTTTAAAGAAAACAAAAAAACTCATCTAATTGATCTATCTTTCGTTGAACAATAACTTTCTTGTACAACCCGCGACTGGATATCATATGCCTGAGTCATATTCAAATTTTCTCACCGATTGACACGCAAAACCCGGTCTCCTTTTTCACGATATGCTTAGTTAGCAAGCCACGTTTAACGCATGGACTTTATTAGTTAATTTATTTGCAATGGTTAATTGGCTGAAGAAGTCGGGCGTTGATTCTTTGTAGCTTCACATTCGAAATTCAAAAAGCCTTGGCGTGGTAGAAACTGCATCGGTACCGGTGGTTGACCAATATTACCCAAATATATCATTCACACAATGCGTTGGTAAAATCAAATAAAATTCAGCTACCTGCAGTTCTCTCCCTTTTTTTGGTTTTCTGTTTTCTTGGTAGAACCTGTAGTTTTCTCCTGGTGTTTAAATAAAGCATATAAAACTATGGATGTGGTCAAGATGCGCAAGATCGCCAGACAGGGAGAACCACTAATTTTGTCACATTAAAAACCACAACAATGTGGCCAATTAGTTGCCTTTCTTATTTTTTGGTCATAAGTCGGCCATTTGTAATTTCCATTGCCTCCAGCTTTGTTAAAAAGTTTGAGATTCACATATGAATTTGTCTTGGCTAATGGAAAATACGTGAGATATTTGAACTCAAAATGCCTGTTGATCACGACTGTTTGCACTGAAAAAGGTAATAAAAACGTTTTGCAACTTACACAATGATTTATGTCTTTTTGGGAAATTATAAAATCGAACAACAGTGGATATGGAAAACCGATACATATAATAAAATATAATAATCGACAAGACGAAGACAAAAGAATATAATATAGCTGTAAATCCGGGGAAATTTCACAGACAACGCGTTCTTGGCGCAACACCATTTTGACGGTGCAGACCATTCACACTCGAGCCCTTTGATTAGGTCCCCAAATTCCTATTTCCCTAACAAGTGTGTTAGGTGAAACAAGCCAAACCAGTCAGCAGAGGAAGGAAAAGAACGAGTAGGAAGGAAGCAGATGCATCATCAAAACGTAGATAAAGATTTAAATTAAAAGCCACGTCTCATCCTAATCAGTTCCCCATCTATACGCAAAACGGTGCGCCAAAAACTATCTTCTTATCCAATATTCCCAATGACCAAACAGCCCCCAATTTTGATCTCCTCCGCGGTTCCTCAGCTCTCATGATTTCATCGCCTTCCGCATAATTGAGTAGAGAAAAGAATGTGTAAATAGGCTTGGCATGAAGTGCGCGTGAACCTCAGACACTGTAGCTGGAATGTGATCAGTACTGTAGTAACAGTTAAAACCGTCACACGCTCCAACACTCTCTCTTTCTTCGATCTCTCTCTCTCTCTCTCTCTCTCTTTCCACATGGGCAAGTGGTCTCCCCTGAGCTCTAACAAACTCTGCCGCTACTCCTTTGCCCTCAACCGCTCACGCGGTTGCGCTCTGCTACACATCATTGCGATTCCCTGCCCTGCGCCTGGACTTTGACGCCGTGCTCATTTTACATTTCAGTTTGAAATATTATTTTGTTTGTTACTTGACAATTTGCCAGCAGAAATTAAATTGTAAAATAAAAACTATTTTATTAAGCACTTCTCTAGAATTGGAAAAAGAAAAAAAAAAATTAATCAATTGAATTTCACCTACCACAACTAAGCAACTCAATCGAGAACACTTAAAACTTAGTATGTACATAAAAAAATTGACTCTGATCACCAGAATAAGAAACACATCAATTCAATTTTTCCTAAAAACAAATTCGTATCTAAAAGAGTGGTAATTTCAGTGGTGTTGAGGAATTTCGATTTTCGTTGTCACCGGGAGGCGAGGCTTCTTCGTCGGCAGAGGGCTTTCGACTTCGTCGTCGCCAGAGACGAAGAAACCGCGAGGGAACTCCGGTAGGGCAGGGAGGTTAAGATCGAAGTCACGCTGACTGTGGCTTTGGCTGGTGGTCGGGGCGGTGGAACCTACACCTTCCGAGGAGGTTACGGCGCTAGTGGAGGCACCGCCTTCGTAGTGACACCGCTTGTGGCCGCCCAGAGCCTGACCAGTAGGAAAAGTCTTGTGGCAGATTGAGCATTCGTGGGACCTACCCGTACCGTTGGAGACAGCGGCGGTGGTTGCGGAGGAGGAAGTGGACTGGTCTTCGCTGCCGCCTCCGTTACCTTTCCTGTGGCTGGCCTTGTGTCCACCTAGAGCCTGGTACGAAGGGAAGGCCTTGTTGCAGACAGAGCACTTGTAGCTCAGCTTTGCTGCCGGAGTTTCATTCTGCGGTGGCGGAGCAGGACTAGGGGACTGGTGGCGCTGTGACTCGGCAGAGGCTCCGCCCCGAGCGAGCATGATGAGGCAGAGAGCAAGGTACTCTTCCTCGGTTGGAGCCTGGTTGTCGAGGCGAGAGCGCTTGGAACGCTTGCGCTTGGTCCATGGCTCAAGGCAGTGGAGGTTAGCGTCGTCGAAGTGAAACGAAGGGGTTGCAGTGGTCGGAGAGTTGAGAGCTTCAAGAGCCATCGATCTGAGCTTGCAATCTAGTCTAGCTGAGGAAACTAGGCAATAAAGAAATAATAGCAGAGAGGGCTGAGAAAGAGAGCAGTTGTTGGAAGTGTGAAATTGAGTTCGAGTGGAAGAGTTAAGGGGGCTGAGAGGTGTTTATAAGGGGGAGATAAGAATTAGAGAGGGAAGGTGAGTGACAAGAAAGAGAGAGTGGGCCAGAGTAAATTTGGTTAGACAAATATATAAATAATTTGGTCGAAGAGCGTACACGAGTGGAGCACGTTTAAGTGAAACTGGAAAGGAGTTTCGTTGGGTGCCAAGGAGGACCAGAGTCGGTCAAAGAGAACTCAGGAAGCAGCCAGGGGGAGGGGTACGAGTGAGAGAAGTGGAAAACAAGTGTGGGGTCCTCTCTCCTCTGGGCCTTGGAAGTGACTGAGCTACTTCTAAGATGTAAAACTCAGGCGCAGAAGACGGCTTCAAAGTCAAAACATAATACACACAAATACAGAGACATGAAACGCGGTCGTCGCGTCCAATTCTAAAGAAAGAGACCCACTCTATTTTTTCTAGAGCAGCCAGCCGACGTCTTAGGTAATCCCAGCGACTTTTCTTATTAATTTGGGGGCCGACTTTGTTAATGGGTTGGCAAGTTGGGACTTGGTACATGTAATGCTGCTGTTAGCACCGCCTTGCTTAATTACGAACCGGATCACATGGGGGGATTCCTTTCTTAATGCGGTGGGGAAAACAAAAACTCTCTTTTCTTTAACGAGTGGAAGAGACGCGTTTGAAGTCCAATTTTAAGCCAGACATTTTACAAACGCAAACAGGTGGTGGACAGTGCTGTTGTTACTATGCATTAGATGCTTCAATCAATTGGAGTTCCAAAGTCAGATTAGTTAGTGTTTTTTCTTTTTTTTTCAAGCTTTTTGTGAGATTCATTAATTAATTTTTCTTCATTACGCATGCCAAAACTGACCTAACTATGTTATATCCTTGTCATGCTTTCTAAGCGAAAAATCCCTCACAAAAAAAAAAAACTCCTGGATTTGCTTAATGGGCTAAGAAACCACACGGGAATTTTATGCGCGAAGTTTCCATATAATGATGCGGTGGCAAGGAATGGGCATAGTGGTGGTTAAGGTGGGCCAGGCTCAACACCTTAAGATGTGAAATTTCGATATAATCCTGAAAGATCGAGTTTTTAGTTTCTGGAAATTGGAACTGGGAAGGGAAGCTCAGTTATCGTGTTGTCCTGGTTGTTATGGAAAAAGGAGATTAATAATTTCCAAACTCATTTACTTTTAATTAAGATGGATTTAAAGCAGAGCAAAAGATGTTTGGGATGGCTGCACAACTTAGGAAGATACGCGAAGCATCCAGGAAACCACACGTCGACTAATCTCCTGTTGACCCTTGGTGATTTATAGACTAAATAGATCATAGCCGTCCAACGATATAGCCACTGGGAAATTATTGGAATTGCGAGAAAAACATCCAAGTGGGTCTCAGAGAAAAAAAAAAAAACCACATCGAAGTGGGTGGTTTAAGGTCCAATGATGAGATCCTATAGATTAATTAAGTATGCATTCTAATGGGGATGGCGCCTAACTACTTCCATCTTTTCCTTTTCTTCTTTCTTTTTATAATACTATTTAAAAAAAAAAAAAAAAGATAAGGAAAAGTCTAATAATATGTCGGAGTAATTAATCTAAACCTTGGGCCCTTTTGTAGAAGCACAATGATCTAACATATTGTTTGATCGCTTTAAGCAATTAACACAAATTGTGGGACGAAGTCTCTCTAAAAGAACAAGAAAAATTCTCAAATATCATAATTAATTTTTTACTTAAATCCAACCGAAAAATTATTTTTATTTTTAATTAAGTTCAATCAATATCTTATCCAATACGAAAGTGCTTCATATTGAACTCGATGTGGCTGTTTTGAATTTTTGAAGATTGAAAACCAATCGTGACTTGCTGTTCTCAAATTTAAAAACAGAATCAAAAGATTTAAGGACGAATTTTAAAACGATTTAAAGAAAAAGAGAACATATCGCTTAATTAATTGCATCTCAAAACTAGATTTCCTCCTCAAAAGAAGGGCCATTCTTTTTTGCTTTTGGACAAGAAAAAAGGGGCCATTATAGTTTCGCTAAGAATTGTATGTTCTTGAACTGTGTTTTAAGCGCTTTGACCATTTGAAAGAAATACACACTCCTAGCTACCTGCACTTTTTGAGTTAAAATTTGCTGTTGCCACCAAGTGAACATTATATATGGTCGGTGTACACTTTTGATAGGTTCTTTTTCGGCCAGAAAAAGAGAAAGGTAAAAAAAATGAAAAAGATATATTCAAAAGAAAACGCATAGCATTCTCGAATAAGAAGCAATCCCGTTCGAATCTTCATTAGTTCCGGGAAAATAGCAAGTTGTCACGCTACCATAAAATGACACTCAAAAGCATACATGTAAATTCGTTTGTAGCAAGGAAAGGAAGACTGTTACTATAACATCATCAGTGAGAGAGAGAGAGAGCAGGACAAGTAATGAGTACTGTGTATTTAATCCCCCGCAGGCACATGAAATCAGTGCTTACATAACGGTTTTCTTTTAAAAAACAGTTTATAGCAGCCGAAACTCTGGACAGTTTCTACGAAACATGGGTTTTTCATTTTCTTATTATTATGGGTTTTTTATTGGGTTAGTTATTTAATTCATTACGATCCAAAAGATACTAATTAAAAAGCATTTAACATATGAGATACTTCCCCCCAAACAACGTTGGACAAAAATGAAAAACAGGTGAGCATTAGAACTTGGACTGGTTTACGTTTGGTAAAAGATGACCTTTGAACCAATCAATAAAGGAGAACGATAGGAAAGCAAATCTTTTTATCTTTTGGTGAGTAGGATAAGAAAAGTCAGAAGAGGACGGAGTGGGAGTGAGAGTGATAAAATATTTTTTATCCAAAATTTATATATCAAAGTCTCTCTATAAAATTCACTTATTAGAGGGCTAACCTAACAAACAGATGATATTTTTTTCTTTTTTCTACTTTTTTTAATTTTTTTTACCAACTCCTAAATGCTTTAAATTATAAAGTTTACTAAAAAAACTAAAAACTAAAATAAAAAAAATATAACTAAAACACTATAATATATTCAATTGTATTTTTTTTATAATTTTTTTTTAAAATTTAATAGTTTCAAATACTATAAAATTTTAAAAAATAAATAATAAAAATAATTTTTTTTTATTGAAAAGCTTATAAAATCTAATTGTTGAATTTTAATTTTTAAAAGCTTCATCTAACCAAAAATTGAACTCTTTTTCTTCGAGACAAAATTCATTTTTGCTTCCGTGCTCACAATTCTACAGCAATTTTTTTTCCAAGATACGAGGAGCTCCTCTTTGAATTGAAGCACTTCAAATTTCAAGAACAAGGAACTGTAACAATGTTTGATTTCTTTCTTATATACACTCGCTTAATCGTATTCAAGTGCTTTGAAGAATATTCCCAAATGGTGTTTACAAAATTCAAAAAATAAATAAATTAAAAATAAAGAAAAAACAAATCAATTTAGAAAGAAACACGATGGTTGGAAAAAGACGCACGTACAATGAATGAATACAATCGAAACTGTTGAGATTGAATTGTACCGTTGAAAGTTCTCATAGCCCAACAATTTATAACCAATTTTTATTCATCATATATAAGAAAATTTCTAAAATCTGATGCTTGGATTTTAGCATTTTGTTGAAAAAAAGAGAGAGCTCTCTGGTTTCTCTACGTGGTTTATAGTTCTTAGTTCTTACCTGGTGGCCTGGGCTGGTCATAATGGCTTATGCGTGCTGTTCCCTTCAATTCCTGCCCACCCCAAATCCCACCCATTCAATTATTAATTAATTAATTAAATATTTCAGGTCAGGCCCATTGGGCTTATTTCTTTTGAAGTTTCATCCCTCTTGGTTTATAAGTCCATTTGAATAGGTATAGCAAAATACCACTCACTATGCGTAATATTAGATTAATCGATATCAATATTACTTGATAAAATACTATAAAAAAAAATAACTATAATTAGCTTTGATAAATGTCATATGATGCGCATCTACATGATAATTTACAAATTCAGATCTAAAATATCAAATTAGATATAATGGGTAAACCCAGACCCGTTATAGAGTATTTTTGTAATTTTTATACAAACTTATACTTTTGTATAATTTTACCCCATTGACTACTTTCGCTTTTGATGTGAATTTCTTTATCTACTGTAAGTTTTTGTAGGCTGCATGCTTGATCTATGTTAAGCCCATTATATATTTAGGCGTGCGCTTTAATTTTTAATTTGGATTTGACATTGACTTTGAAAAAAGGTTTTTTATTTTTATTTTTTTGCAACGATGTCTCCTAAATTTTTGGGATGCTCACATTTTACCCCATTTTACCTTGTTTGTACTGTTGAAAAATAAATACTGCCACTCTAAATCGTTAATTCTGTCAAATATAATCAATTAAATATCATGTGCTCATTACGTCACCTTGTATTTTCACAATTTCTAAAGGCAAAATCGTCCAAAAAAATTATTTTAAGAAAAAAATAATTTGTCATCTTTCTTCGTCCTCCACTGCCTCTGTATCACTCTCCCTTCATCATTTCTTCTCCTTCCCCCCTCTGTTATGGCTTAGAGATCTCAATTTTTTTTTTCTTTCACTCTCTGATTCCCCCATTCACAGCAATCAACCCAATTGATTTAATACCCCAAACTCTATTCCCACTTTCTAATATGATATATATTCTATTTTTTCATTAGTTATAATGAAAAAAAAATCATTTTTTTGTCTCTCTTCCTTCATGATTTCTCTCACACTTTTCCTGGAATCCACAATAGCAACCCAAGTATCCACAACAAAAATGAAAGCTACAAAAGTATCCAACAAGAATCACGTAAATAGAAATTGTTACATGCGTATGACCACTACCCTACAGACTTGAGGTAAACTTGGTCTTTATGACTTAGCCTTAGTTATTAATTTGTTTCTTGTTCGTTACTGTTCCATTTGGTTGGGTGGAAATTGTGAGTAATAGTTTTCTGTAAGTTGTTATTTCAATTGTTTGGTTATTTAAAGTCGCCAGTAGCTAGGGATGATAATAAAAAAATCATTGCTTCTCTACTTCCTACTCTCTTGTTATATTTTTTGGGATAAAATATTCATATCAATTGATATTATAGCCGTGTTGGTAATAGAAATACGAGGCAAGACTAACGGGGAATTTTGAAATGATGTGAGTGAAATTCTCGCAAGACATGAATTCCGATTCAACCAGATTTCTAACACTTTGCAACAAATGTTAACAGAGCTTCAAGCATCGCACAGTCCTCATTCCATAGTGCATGAGGTTAACCCATTCATTGCGAGTGAGTCATTTAATAACTGCAGAGAATCATATTATCCACACCTCAAATTGACATTTTTAAGATTCGATAGGAAAGATCCAACCAGGTGGAGCAGTATTTCAACTTCAATGGAATACTTCATAACTAATGGGTCCAACTTGCATGCTCTACAATGGCACGAGTGGCTGACCAAGTTCTGGAAACCATTAACATGGCCGAAACAGACCAAAGCAATTCTTCTTTATTTTGGTTTTACTGATTACGAAGATCCATCAGAAGTTCAAACGAGGCTGCAACAAATTACAACAATGACTGCATATCAGAAAGTTTTCGAACAATTTTTTCACTTGATGGATGGCGTACCCGAAAAATTTCTAATTCGTAATTTCATTGCAAAAATTCACGATGATTTTTGCTAAGAGGTCAAAATCAAGCAATCGAGCAGTTTAGTAGACGCCATTGGCTTAACTCGATTAATTGAAGAGAAGAACGCCAATCCTAACTCTGGAGTGTCTGACAAATGTCACTAATGGTTCCAAAAATTTTATCAAATTTCCAATCAAGAGGCCTAATAAAGATGCAATAAAAGATTATGTTATTATTGTGTCAAAAAATTCCCTCCAGGCCATCGATGTGAGCTACCCAATTTTCATGATTGAAGGCTCGTCGGAATTCTCGCTGAAAGAGACGTGATCATATACAAACTTTTTCTTATAGACTAGGTTCTTTGAACAGGAAAAAATTGTTAAGTCCACATCCTTTGCGTACCTATATGAATTTCATCTTTGCGGATAAGGATTATTTAGGGGCGGGGAATTGTTACATGCACATGGCCACTACCTTACAGACTCGAAGTAGACTTGGTCTTTATGACTTAGTTTTAGGTGTTAATTTGTTTCTTGTTTGTTATTTTATTAATTTCAACTGTTTGGCTATTTAAAATGGCAAGTAGCCAGGGATGATAATAAGAAAAGCATCAGATTAACTCCTATCGGTTATATTCTTTCTAGGATAAATTATTCATATCAGAAACCCATAAATTCCCTTGTCGAAACCTCGAATCCATGGAGACATAACTGAAAATGGCATTAGTTTCAACCTCACAAACAACTTGAAAAAAGAATAATGGTCTCGATTTCGCTGAAATACCACAACCCAAGATCCTGAATCAGTGCGTCTCTCACCGCCCACCTCATGAGAATGAATCAAGAGAGCCTCTTTAGGCCTAAACTAGACATATCCCAGATCAGACCCACGAATAAACTATACCTTCTTATGAGATCATTAACAACGGTGGTAAACACAGTACCCAAAACCCATGAGTATGTAACAAGAAACTCTAAAATCACCCTACCATAAGCTACTGATAAGAAACTCACCAGAAAATATATAAAGCTTTAGATAAGAGAAGAAGATGAATATGTAAGCAAAAAAGCAGCAGGCTTAGTGGGTGCAGGACCTCATTACATGGCCGATTGGGTGGGTTCATGAGATTTTTTTTTTCCTTTTGGTTCTACTGCTCAGTAAAAAGTGAGGGAGAGAGAAGAGGGATTTTTTTTTTAGAATTACTTTTATATAGAACTCCATGGCCGAGTGGATTTGTGTTTTTTTCTTTTTGGTTCTGCTGCTATGAGATTTTTTGACAATGAGGATGGTGATGAAATAGCTTTTTTTTGTTGTGTATATTTTTTTTTTCAACTTGTGATGTTGAAAATATAATTCATCCACAGGACAAGAAGATCGGGACGGTGATGAAATAGCTTATTAGTAAATACGAACACAAATATAATACCAAAAAAATGCAGTTCAACATAAAATTTACCAAATCAATCTAATCCAGATTAATAAAATTTGACATAAATATATCACCGGACACGTTGACAGGCAGAGAGCTATTAGAAAAAAATAATAAATGAGTAAAAGCGCTGCTACAGATTGTACAGTGTAATCCATATGGATGTGTAAAGCTTCTTTTTTTATATTTATTCAATAAAAAAAAATGTGAAAAACTTTTTATGCTATTCCTTTTTTGAAAAAGAAATTTATAGACTATTGTAATTTGTGATTATCCTTTCCTAACACTTTAATTGCAGCTCTAAAAAATAAAAAAACACTTTAAATAAAGCCAGGGAACATGGCCTGTTTTGCCAATAGTAGGATGATGGAGCGAGTGACCTAATATAATGGATATTTATCTGGTGTTGAAGCTTACAGGTTAACTAAACATAAGGTCGCAGCATTTTTTTAATTATATTTTTTACTATTCTACTGTTCTTTTATCATTACGGTTTTTGTGTTGGTGGCTGTCTTTGTCTAGTGTGGTTATTGCCATTTCGTCAAATTTCACTCGCGGTTGGTAGGATGCCGGATAGACCAAAATACCCCTCGATTTGAGATTATTTGATGAGAGACGCTAAACTCGTTCCAAGTCCAACCCTCAGCCTTTCCAACTTCACGAATCACCGTCTGAATGCGCCAATGATGATGCAAACAACTTCACTCCTCCGCTGCTCAAATTTTTTACCTCCCTCACGATTGGCCGCCGCCTCTCCCCGACTTGGAGCTCCGTTTACGAGGTTCGGAGCTTCTTTTCGTGCTCAATTGCCTTCCACTTGGTCCCATAATTACAGATCCACCCACTCTAATCTGCGCTGCGCTGGTAATTTCTAGTTTTTATTTTTATTTTTTATCGAAGAGTTTATATTTACGTTTTGTTATTTGAGCACTTTATACACCACCCAAATGGAGTCCAAGTCAGACACAGAGGGTCATTATAGTCAAAAATAAAATAATGGAGTCATAGAAGATATATATAGAGGGAATGGGCAATCTGGTCATAAAATTATTTTACGCTATTAGTGGAGTTTTATTTTTTTTAAACAATATTACAAATATCTTCCCTTGACTTTTATCCTACTAAATCTTAATATAATCATTATTTACCAAAAAGAAAAATCTTAATATAATCATTCCTATCAGAAAAAAGAGGTAAAAAGAAGAAATATTTATATAATCCTTGAATAGTTTTTTTTTTTTTTTGATAATTATATAATCCTTGAATAGTTGGGGGATAAAGAAGAAATCTTCATATATAGGTAAAAAAAGTGGAAAAACACTTCTTTTGTTTTTTCATTAACCATTCTACGGCCTACGCATCCACAAAATAGGACGGACCCTTCCTCATTTTGTGTTTCGAACAATCTGAGTGACTGACGGTTTTTTGAGTAGCGAGTAACTCAGTGCAGGATCGACAAATGGCTGCCGAAGACGACCAAGACCGTCGCATATCTAGAATAGCCTCTGCCATCCGAGTCATCCCAGACTTTCCCAAGCCAGGTACTCCTCCACTGTCTGCCTTTTTCTTTTTGTTGTTTTTGGTAAAAATAAGTTATTTTTTCCATTTATTTGGAATGTTTTTAGCTGTGCGTTTGGTGAGTTAGTCATAAAACTTGCATTTCTTTCCTTGGTTGGTCGAGATGGGGCCTTTGGTGAAAAAGATTCATACTTTCCATGAGGGTTTTGGCCTTTAGGGTAGTTTTTTTTTTTTTTTTGGCTTGTATTGATATTGGTCATGAATCTGATAGAGCTGGCTTTGAGGACACGCATCGGTTATGACCTAATTTTTTGGCAGGGATTTTGTTCCAAGATATCACCACGTTGCTTCTGGACACAAGAGCTTTCAGAGACACCATTGATTTATTTGTTGAAAGGTACAAGGACAAAAATATCTCTGTTGTTGCAGGTAATCTTTCTATCATATATCTAATATACTGTTATTGTTGAGCATGTAGTTTTTAACTGGGAATGTAGAAACATTGGACTTCGGTTTCATTTATTGTTACAGTGGGTGTTTTGATTGAAAATGAGAATGTCCCCCCTGAAAAGGACACATAACTTATCTTATTTCGAATCGTATAAGTGGTATGGAGTATTTTCAAAGTTGTGCAGTAAAGGGCTTCTTTCATAGGATGTTCTTATTCATAGTCACTATTCCTTGTTCCTGTTTCCATGCTTAATTCATGTTCTCATCTCAAAGTTCAAACTTTACTAAGTTTCATGGAAACTGAGTGAGAACTCATGATATGCAATTTAAGCTAATGTAGATGGTCTTTTCAAGCAAAGCATATTTGTATATGAGTCAGTTGAATTACCACTTCTCCCAATAGATTAAGCTAATGGAAGATGATAAATAATTTCTGTTATACTATTCTCTAGCAACCTCACATGTAGGTATGCCTCTTTTTGGAATCATTTGTAGATTCTTACTTTTGTTTTTTGATTTTTGGCTAGAGTTGTTGAGTTTTGAACCTAAGACCCCAAAGATCTTGGCTCTGATGTCAAGTTGAATTACCACTTTTCCTAAAAGCTTAAGTTTATGGAAGGGGTCATCATTTCTTCTATACTTTTCTCTAACAGAGTCTTCATCATTTTTTCATGGGAATTGTCTAAGATAACCGAGCAACTCTTTCTAATTTGGTGGATGTTTTTCTCATAAGTACTCGATTTTGATTGTAGTCCATTATTTACTGGTGACATTTTTCAGGTGTTGAAGCAAGAGGTTTTATATTTGGCCCTCCCATCGCATTGGCTATTGGGGCAAAGTTTGTTCCTATGAGAAAACCAAATAAGTTGCCTGGTATTTCTATGCACTCTTTTTTTATTCTCGTTGCACTCTTCACTTGAATGTTATGAGTTTTTGAGGCTTCTTGAAGTTTTACTTTATAGAGAACCATTATAATCCATTTTAGAAGTGTGTGTCTTTGTTTGAAGTTAGTGATGTTGCAGGTATGTTTATGCCATCATCAAGACATAGGTTGCTTGATCCTCATAAATATTAGATGCTTAGATTTATGCAATAAGATAAATGAACGAAGTATACATTGTCCTGTAGTATGCTTATGGTGCTATTATCAAAATGACTAAGTATTGACGCTTGCACTCTGTAATTTTCTTTTTTATTCAAATTTGGTTTTTTCAGGGGAGGTTATTTCAGAAGAATATTCTTTGGAGTATGGAACGGATAAAATGGAGATGCATGTTGGAGCTGTAAAAGCAGGGGAACGTGCCTTGGTCATAGATGATCTCATTGCAACTGGTGGGACCTTGTGTGCTGCAATCAAGCTGCTAGGTATGTAATTTGTTTTTTTTCCCACTTTATATTTATCAATATGTTTATATTTCTTTGTGGAAAGGAAGAGTGCTTGCTCCAAATTTCTGTTACTTCCATGTGGGATGGGAATCTATATAAATCTATGTATAACAGAAGGTGCGACTGTTAAGCATAGGAGAGGGAGGATGCTTTTTGTATATTTATCAAATAGGCAACATATTAACTGGACTGCCAATCAACGTAGAAGTTTTCTTCATTTTGTAAATATTCAGCATAATTGTGGATGCTCTGGATGGAACTTGTAATATCTCAGCTATTCACGTTGGACTGGGGGGAAAATAAAGTATCCTTCCACATTCTTCCTGCTCTTCCGGTGTTACCTTTTTTAACTAGTAACATGCCAGTATCATTATAGAATTTTGCGCATTGGTTTCTCAAGTTACTATAATATCTTTTGGTTTCCTACAGTTATGCGGTTCAGTGAAAACATTTTGGTTGTATGTGCTGTTTCATTTTAAGCTGAAGGAACATGACCCCTCTTTTATTCACAAGCTCAGATCTTGTTTGTAATTTCTTGCAGAGCGTGTTGGAGTAGATGTGGTTGAGTGTGCCTGTGTTATTGAATTGCCTGAGCTAAAGGTATGATGTTTTATCTGGTTGATGTAATTAAAAAGTGTGACCATTCCCACCTTCAGTTTTTAAGATTGCGCCGTTAAAATTGGAGTGTCATATGAGATCTTACTTCAATTACTTGCATTTCGTTGCAATTAGATTATCAGAGGTAGAAAGTCAGCATTTGTCCACAAAACCATCAATTATAGGCTAAGTTTTGAAAAATGTTTCTAGATAGGAAGTACAAAATGCTGAACCTTAATCATTAAGTATGATATGGTGATGTGACATTTTTCTCTAGTAGTATCTTTTCAGTTCCGAGAGCAGAAAAATGATTTGTGCTGTTGATACTCTTTTGTACTCGTCCTCATTAAGTATCAGTTCAGTATTATGCATAGGATTTATGTGTTGACAAATGGAACTTGTATCCGAGGGGTGGTGATAGCATTGCTGACTTTCTTTTATTGCTCTTCTCAGGGTCGAGATCGATTGGGAGACAAACCATTATTTGTTCTAGTTAGCTCAGCAGCCTGAAGCAAGCAAATTTGTGGTGCTACATGTGTCATGGTCGTACTAGTTAGCTTCATGTGAAGCTCTAGATTTTCGACTGCTTTATATTATGGAAGAGCATGAGGCTGGAATAAAGGGTTTGTTTGTTCAAGAGTTTGAAAAAGACTAGGTAGTTGGAGATAAGCTATAAATAAGTAGTTGTTTCATTCTTGTTTATGAATATGGTACAATTTTTATGGAGTGGAGGGACGATTGGTGGTCAAGAATTTGATTGTTGATGTTGGGTAACTGATTGTATGGTACAAGAATTCATACTGATAATTCTGTTCAAATTTATTGTTTTCATTCTACAATTTCATTTAGGCTTTTTGAAGCTCCACTACTAGAAAATAGGGTAAAAAACGAAGGTAAAAAACTGACGTCGTAAGTGTTTATACGAAGGATACAAAACTGTCGTTTAATGAGGCGTTGTCGATAGTCATGAAACATCGACGACGGTTCAAAATCGTCGTCTAAAACTACGCTGAAGCCACGAGGATATCCACGGAGCAAATATATAGACGACAGTTTAAGATTGGAACCATCGTCTATGTTAAGTACAGACGACGGTTTTTACATAAAACTGTCTATGTTTTTTTTTTTTTTTTTTTTTTTTTTTTTTTT
>QANX01003518.1:27495-58330 GCA_003254975.1 Ochetophila trinervis
TTTTTTTTTTTTTCTTCAGGGAGAGGTAAAAACGACGGGTCTAGCCAGGCCCGTCATCTTTTTATTTTTTTTATCCAGAACGTTTATACTCTACAAAGAGATACATGGCAGCAACGTGGGTGCCACTTGTTTTAAGAATTTATAGACGACGGTTTATAAAGAAACCGTTGTCTTTGATTAAATTATAGATGACGATTTTGTTTATAAACCGTCGTTGACTGTTTTTTTATATGACGACCCGTCGTCTTTATTATCCATCAAAATTAATAATCGTCGTATTAGTGTATCAACGTCGGTTTTTTTTGTTAACCGACGTCTATATAAAAATAAAACCGTCGTCGATAGCTTATTTCTATAGTAGTACTCCTTTACTTCGTTTATTCAATTTATCATTGTATTTTGTTAAGAATAACATCTCCAAGTTAAAATCACATTCCAACCGGCTATCTCGGTACAATGTAATTCAATTAGTTTATGAGAGTTCGTGAACAAATAACAAAAATAAAAGAGTGAAATATAAAAGGACACCTAAGAGACGAAGAGATGGAAAATGGCAGTTGTATTAATTGTTTTAGTAGTCAATTTAAATAGGAAAGAGGCTGCTGTGACTTGTGATTTGAGGCTTACTGTTCATTTTTATGGCTATTTATCATTCTTTTTTTATTTTTTTAAGCTGATTAATTATTTAATTTTAAAAAATAATGAAAAAAAGCATTTGACTTAGACTCACCGCATTAAAGGAATGACCTAGTTAGTAAATTTAATGTATGAATTTTTAAAAATTAATTTCGTTTACCATATTGATTTCAAGTGTATTGAAAAAATAGATTTTTTAAAATGAAACGTTTAAAATATTTATAATACTTTATCCTTTATAAAACACGTTATAAAAATTTTAATAAAAAAGTTAAAAAAAAATATATATATATATATATAGAAAGCCTATTCATGACTCTTTTATCTGAAAAAATCATTTTTTTTCCTTTTATCGTTTCTATATATTGAAATGCACTGTTTTAATAGTTGTATAAGAATTATATAAAATTTATTTTCAATTACAGTACATCAAATATAGTATTAAGGTCTAATTAGTTTAAATTATTTAAAATAGCTCAATACTTATTAGAAATCATTTTTAATGTTTTTGAGTAATAGCTTTGTTATGGCTCCACTACGATTAGTTTTTTGCTCTTTTTGATATTAATGATATATCATGATTGGACTACATTAGTGATTAGTATTAATTTTAGTCTTAACTCTTGGTGTTGTCTTTTTTTTTTCTTTGTTTGGTAAGTGAAATGTTCTTGATGTTATATGATTTATGTCTTTAAACTACCATATTAAACAATTATTGATTGCTTACATTGTTTATTTGTTTTTATAATAGATCAAATTATTATTATTTTGCTATTAATAATAGTTTTTGTTACTTTTATAAAAATAATAATTTATTTTAATAATACTAGATACTTGATTTTTATCTCTGTATTTTTCATTTTATAACATATTATACACAAATATACCAAATTTATAAATTTTGCATTTTTGTATTTTTTTGACCAAATTTATAACGTATTCTATCATTCTAACAAATAATCTATACAGTTATGTATGATATAAGTATTTATTTCATCCTGTATTTTACTAACTATGGAAATGACACCTAACTTATCTTTTAAGCGCTCTTACATGTATATAACTTATTGTAGCTTTTTAAAGGAATTTTATTTAATTTTATTATTATTTTTTGCCCCAATAGCTTTCAAGGGTTGAATAAAGGGATTGCGGAAACGATGTTGGTTCATTATCTGTAGTTTAGCACCTTCGTAGAATCGAAGATTTTACTGTAAAGTTATGAGCTAAATTGATACATTAGCAACTAAATAAACTTTATTGCTTTGTTAATATATCTAAATCGACACAGTTTTAACTTAGAAATATGCACAACTGAACATTGATTAATATACTTTAGATTCATGGATGACAAAATGTATTCATAGAAAGTTCATATTATCACATATATCTCTTAATAGACTTATCAAACAAAAGTAAAAATTGAAGAACATCTTTCTCAACGACGTACGACAAAAACAATTTTAAAGTGCGGCTAAACTTATTTAACAAGATAGTGTATTTACCCAAAAAAGGGAGTGTTTTATTAATTTGCATTTAGTTTAATCAACTTTTGTAAAAAAAATTATTTATTTTTTAACTACTAAAAATTGACATATTACTTTGACATTGTATGCAAATTTAGAATTAATACGAAACACGATGTTATACATGGCTCTCCCGATGATGCGTCCCTTCAAATAAGCAAGATCGCTATCTTTTATTTGCGCACAATGCTTCTGCTACTGTTGAGTTTTGAGAAACCACCGTCTACTGAATATTTAATTAAATTGTTTATATGCATGATTCTTTTTTTTTCTTTTTTTTAGCCATACGGGCTCCAATCGCGGACTTCTATCGGATTAAAAAGACGCTTTGGTCGGTCCACTCACTAAATACTTTTTGGGCCTATGACCCCGCTGCAGATAAGTACTTTTATATTTACAAAAAAAAAAATATTCAGAAAAGTTAAACAGCTAATAAATATTAAATTATTTTTCAGACATCCTTACTTCTCGGAAGTTGGAACTAATCCTTTTGTTCCCCTTTTTTCTTTAATCATCGAAGACAATATAAATTATTTCTTGCTTTTCATGAAACCATATATAATATATCTTTACTTCTCGAAAACACAAAATTTAAAGTTTGACATATTCTATTCCAAAAAAAATAAAAGTTTGACGTATTCATATAATAATATTTTTGCATAATTATACATAATATTAGACGACACTGAGTATTTTACCAAAATAAAAATATTAGACGACAGTACTGAGTAGAGTTTTTGACTTCTAAGTGTTATAATTAATTTATCAACTATATAAACAATAATATAATTATACTAATTAAGTGTTTAATTAAGATGGTAAGCTTATCCTTTTGTTATAAAATTAACTAGCAAAAACTAAGATAACTATATTCCTTAATAATGCTTAAGGGTAGAGCTTAAGTCCTTATCATTGTTTTAATAATGCCTTTTTTTTTATATAATCGGTGGCAACTAACCTATTTTTCTTTTCTTTTTTTAATATATATGGAAAACATGAGAGATATTATATTACATAGATAAATTAAAAAGCAAAATTTTAAATGGAGCACTTTAACACTTTAATTACCTAATAGTTATGATATGAAAATGATTGATTATAATAATTTATAAATAAAAATGAGTTCACTATACAAAAAATGATACTACAATGATTGTCAAACTAGTATTTATTACGAATTGAAAAACAACTTCGTATTAAAAATCAAAGACAATCAGAGTAACATTAAATATCAAAAGTATTTTTTTTTTGTATAACGTTATGTATAAAAAAGAAATATATATCTTTTGATTTAATGAGCCAATCAAAACATTACAAAAGAGTAAATTCAAAATACATGGCTACAAAAATCAGTTTTAATAAATTGTTCAATGCCATTATTATTTATTACATTAAAAGAAAATCTGAATAAATGAGTAACAGATTATAACCGGCCCACATATAAAATTATAGCAAAATACAGATCAACCAGAGTGAGTAGGAAACACATCAAACCACATTTTCATTTTGAGACTTTGTTTAAAGGCTTTTTGGTATAACTTTCATATTATTTTATTATCTCAGAGCATATTAATTTATTTATAAATTTTGATAATGATATTTTTTTTATATACAATATTATTCAATTTCTAAAGAATGACAGCCTGTCCCTTAATTTCCAAAGAAAAAAAAAATGTCATTCTGTCCCTTATTTAAAATTGTTTGAATAGTGGAAGTACGTTTACAAAGTACAAAAGAGAGGATGGTTTTGGTAGAAAGTGAATACGCGGCTGAATATCGGAGGGTCACGTGGTTTGAGCTGGGTGGCTAAGTCCAAAACCATGAATCAGTTGGTAGTTTTATAAAAGACAGAACGACCTGTTTTTTTCTTATTAAAAAAAAAAAAAAAAAACGACAGAAGGAGCTGTCTCATCATCCCTGTAACTTTTGCTAATGCTGAAAGGGTGCAAACCGGGGCGCGAGCGACAGACAAAACCCTAACCCCAAACGTCAACACACGTCAGACATCCCAAATCGTGCGTGCCGACTAGTGCATTGATTCATTGAAGCCAAAGCCAGAGTTCTCATTGAGGAATAAAATCAGATTTTAGGGCTTTCCAAGTTCGTCTGTCTAGATTTTATTCTCTACAATTATGTCTTTTACAATTCTATCATTTATCTCTATTTTATTTCTTTTATTCTTTTTTTTTTTGGTGGGGGGTATTTTTTAGAGTTTCTATTCTGGAAAGGTCGTGCATTGGCCGGTGCAATTTCCAAAGAACAACGAAGACCTTATCGAACTTTCTTCGAACAGAAATATCATAAAAAATTGCAAAAAAACTGTCTCCATCCAACGCGTGGAAACGAAGCGCGAGAATCGGCGGAATCTCGGGTACAAAGGGGACAGTTGTTTTACGTGTTTATGGCTTTGTTCAGGTAACCTAATAGATTACTGTCATGCCTTTGAGCCAAATCTAGAGTTTTGAGGTTCTCTTCTTAATCTTAACTAAGATCACATCTTACAGCTGGGTTTGCCCTGGGCTTGTCATTCATTTAATGCTTATTAGAGAATTTCTTAGATTTTTTATTTATTTATTTAATTTTTTTTAATCATAGAGAATTTTTTAGCCCGATTCAGTTTAATTGGCACCAATTTACTGCCACCATCCCTAAAAGAAAATCTAATTTATATTCTAATTATTACAAAATAGTAATGCCATATTAATAAAATCGTGATTAAATGTTTTTGAAAAAATAAATTCGTAATTAAATGCCTAAACGGTGTATTGTTAGAGATGCAATTTGCACTTGGATGATAACAAATCTTCGCTTCAGGTGTATGAAAAAAATATTTAGCGATCAGAAAACCATTAATTTTCTTAGAGAAACATGCACGTAGATTAAAGAATATAAAAGATATAAAACATGTAGGAAGGATGCATTTCTTTTATGCAAGTTTTTTTTTTTTGGTGAATTTTATAGGAGTAAACTAATAAAAATACACAGTGAGTAGTAGCTAAAGATATAGACAATAGTCTAGCACAATGCAGCACGATTTGTGGTTTACAGAACTCGCATGAGGTTGCTAATGCATATTGAAGTTGTATATAAAACATAGGCCTGGCAACGTGTCGTGTTGAACCGTGTTCGTGTCGTGTCGTGTTCGTATCGTGTCAAATTTTGTTCACCCGAACTCAACCCGTTAAGTTTTCGTGTTGAACCGTGTTCGTGTCGTATCGTTTCGTGTTCGTGTCGTGTTTTATTCGTGTTTACTAGACATGTACGTGAGTGTTTTATTTTTTTATTTAAATTAATATATATTGTCAAATGATAAATCATTACCAATTCATGTATATTAAGCCTAAATACATATTCAAATGATATGTTAAACATTTAAAAAAATATATATTAACATACTAAAATTTAACATAAATAATAACTCTGAATTTAAAATAAGTAAAATATTACAATTAAAGCTATATTAAATATTTATCGTGACTAAAAAACAAAATATGCATTTCAATTATAAATTTAAAAATATTCAAAATATTATAAAACAAACTAAAATTAATTTAAAAATATTTAAAATATTATAAATCAAACTGAAATTGTACATCCAATATAAGTAATAAAAAAGATAGAATCTAAAACAAAATATTAATATATATAAATAGATATAAAAATTGTAATTTTCCAATGAAATAAAATATAAATTTTATAGTTTTCTACAACTAAAAAAAAGTAATGTAAAAAGTTAACTATAATGAAATAATTAAATTAATATTTTTCTTATCGTGACCCATCGTGTTAACGTGTTCCAACCCGTTTTAACCCGTTTTCTTATCGTGTCTTATCGTGTGACACTGATATCAACCCGACCCGATATCGCAGATCTAAACCCGCGAATTATCTTGTCGTTTCGTGTCGTGTTATCTTGTCGTGTAACATTTTATCAGGTCTAATAAAACAATAATGTGTCCCATATGCTGCCATGGAAGATCATGGTATATACATTTAAACCCGACCCGATTGATAAATGCAAAGAATGGGTCTAGTAAAATGGCAGTGGCGTAGGTGAATTGGATTGTTGGAAATAATTAGAAACGGGTATTGCAAATATTTTAGTTTTTTTGAAACAATCAAAAGGGATCAAGAAATTGTGGAGATAGATAGACAGATCGAGTGCTCGTATGGACAAAAATGAATTGGCGGAGTTTGACCTCTTTAAAGTTTTGTTATTAGGATAAGAAACTGTGGAGATCGATGAGCTGTAAACATATTAACTTTGGAATTAATTGGGTAACGGTGGATGGTACTATGGATTATGGAGATCAAAGTGAGTTTAAAGCCAAGGGAAACATTTATAGGTTTAATATTAACCATGGGAAGAGATAAATTAAGAACGAATTTTGCTCATACCTTATCGAATTTTAAGTGCCTTAAAGAATGTCAGAATCATTTAGACGATAACAGTATTTAAAATTTGTTTTTTTATGCTAACAAAATTCCGTTCATTTATTATATTAAAAAAGACATTTCACGTTCTCATAATTTCAAAATGCAAAGAGTTTTTTCCTTCAGGCATGCTCTTATTCTACTCATGTAGGAGTCTAAACATTATCAACCATTTTAGGACTAATTAATCATAGTCGTGTGACCTATCAATGATTGCTCTTAGACCCTTTTTGTCATTCTGGTGGGCAGGTTTAGAAGGTCTTAAAGTGTTTAAAAGGCCATTGAAAGCTCTGTATTATTTTAATTCATGATTGCCTGAATTTGGCCTCCTTATGAGTTGTAGTTTGCCTGGTTTTGGCCCCACCGTGGACTCCTCCTGAGATCAGTTACAGAGAATTAGGACCTACCCTCATCAACAATGATTAGGAATAAAGAATTGTGTATGCAAGTGAAGTCAGATGTAACATTCTTTGCTGGGGGGTGGGTATAAATAAGTCTAGCTTTTGGTCCTCCTAAAGGCAATATATTCAGCTTCTAGCTTATACCAGCACTAGACAAAACAGAAAACGACCTTTTTCTTTCTTCACAGGCTTCTTTACTTACCAGGAATTAATGGAGTCTCTTGGAGCTTTTCCTTATGGAGATTGGGACTCCTTTGGCAAGATGTTTTCTACTGAAGAGCTTGAATTCACGCCGCATTTTCTTGGTCAGTTTTCATTTCCTCTAGACTACAAGGAGGGATTAAACTTGGGTCCGTATACATTTTGTCCGAATTCAGAAACTAACATAAGCTCGGACGCGTTCAGCGAGAGCCTGTTTCATTCTTTAGATTCTTTCAACTCTAACATCCACTATATTTCTCAAGAAAGTAGTTTTAGCAGCTGTGCCACTCCGAACCAGGGGAATTACCTCTTTAGCGATTCTTGTCAAATGCCAGTGATAGATAACAATTCCATGGATTTGTGTGTGATGGATGAGACCAATCCTGGCTCGTATATCCCTGCTTTTACTGGCATTGTAATGGAAGAAACTGTGTGCATTGAGGATGATAATGGCAGTCTTGACCAATCTGCTTCCGGAAAGGAATTGCAGCTCAAAAGGAAGCATGACGTTCCAGGTTTATGCACTGGGGCAGAAGATAAAGCCATTGACTCTGACTCATCACCCCAGAATCTGAAGAAGAAACCCCGGGTTTCACCAGATGTAAGTAGTTTCAATATTGACTTGAATTTGTGATCACGGGCAGTGGATTTTTCCTCATGATTTTTTGAGTTTCTAAAGTCCATTGATTTGGATATTGAGTACAGGTCCAAAAGAGTAAGAAAAACACACAGCCAAAGAAGGGGCAAAAAGAGGCTTCAAATGGGAAAGATGAAGAAAGTAACACACAGAGCTCCGGTAGTTACAGCTCAGAAGATGACAATGCTTCGCAAGAATCTAACGGAGGATTAACTTCCGACACCAAACCATCAGCAGCCGTTAACTTGAACGGCAAGACTAGAGCCAGTAGAGGTTCTGCTACCGATCCCCAAAGCCTCTATGCAAGGGTAATAACTTTAAGCCCTGCTTGCTTGCCCCAAGATGTATATGTAATTGGTTTTTGTTCTTTCTTTTTTATCATCAATTAACTCCCTGTTTGATCTAATTTTGCAGAAAAGAAGGGAAAGAATAAATGAGAGGCTCAAGATTTTACAGAACCTTGTTCCCAACGGCACAAAGGTCAGTGATTTTTGCATTATTACTATTATAATCCATATATGGTTTAATAATTAAGCAGCTATGGCAAAATCAAAGTTCTTGTGCCTGATGGTTATGTTCGTAAATGGTATGGCCAGGTGGACATCAGCACAATGCTCGAAGACGCAGTCAATTATGTTAAGTTTTTACAGCTTCAGATCAAGGTGAGAACAGAATGCTGTGTTCTTTTCTATATTATCATAATTCAAAATGGTTTTAAATAGTAAAACTATATCCGCTAATTGTCGTTGTCTTTCTTTGTATCTGTAGCTTTTGAGCTCCGACGATCTGTGGATGTATGCTCCTATTGCTTACAATGGTTTAGATATCGGTTTCAACCATAAGATTTCTCCATTTCTATGACACCCATCAGAACGAAGCTCTTGTATTTTTATTTATTTTTCTTTTTCTTATGTCAGAGACTATAATTAAATTCGCTAACTTCAAGAAATTTCGTTTCCATGATGAGGAGAATCCTCACTGTTTATAAATTTGTGAAGTCTTGTATCTTTCTGGTCCTTATTAAACATCAATTAACACCCTCCATGTGTTTATATAAAGCTGCATTGTAGCTCTGGATGGTATTCTAAGTAGCTCCCACAGGAATGCCAGACGTACAATATATTCTCATTCTTGAATTTGACATACTCCAAGTTATGAAGTCCATGGCCATTTGGCATTTCTAATTGATTTGAGTTTAAAAAGATGGGACACGTAATCTATAGAAATACATGAACGGACAAATAAATAGTAACATCCTTTTGAAGTTATATACAAATATTTGAAAATGTAAATGTATTTTTAATTGTATAAATGTGTTAGGTATCCCTCATAAGAATCCACGTTCGTTTTTAATAAGTGTTACAGCCACGAAGCGCCTTCTTTTTCTCCTGGTTCAAGTAATCATCTTTAAAAGAAAATAAATTTATAAAGGTACGTTAATTAATATTTCATTCATATAAAAATATAACGTGAAAAGTTTAGTTTCTATTTTTTATTACTGTTACTATTTTGATGCTAGCTTTAGGTCTGATAAAATTTTACAAAATACTGATAACACCGTAAAAATTAATATGATAATTTAAAATTTTTTTTGAATATATGATAATTTATAAATTTAGATTCACGATATTATATTATATTCATATTCAAAAAATTTAATAAAATAATAAATTTTAACGGGTGAAATACAATAATACAAATTAAACCCATTAGACTTATTAAAAATATAATTTAATAATTATAGTAGTGTTATGATATAAATATTTAATTTATCATTTAAATATATATTTATTTTTAATTTAATTTTTAAAATATATAAAATAAATAAGTCTACTTACAATATATTTTATTCTTTCTAAAATTGATTTTTTAATGAATTTGACAGACACAGACACGTTGCCGACTCACTATTCGCAAATAAAGATTAAAGTTAAAAAATAAAAACTCGCAAATGAAGTTCTACCCGCCCTGCGAGGTTAAATGCGTAATTGTAAAACTATCAGTGAAGCACATCGAGTTCGGAAGGGCAACCCAAAACTGAGCGCGTGCACTCCTCTCTCCGCCATGGCCTCGGCGGAGCAGCCTCTGAAGAAGCGTAAGCTCTACGAACCCCAATCCCAATCCCAATCAGAACCAGAACCCGCGCCGACACCTTCACAAACCCTAGCCCATGGCCAGAGCGTCATATCTCCATCGCCCCTGTCTCACGAAGAAATTCTCAAGAAACGGAGGAACAGGGATGAGATTCGTAGCGTCTACGACTGCTACAAGAGAATTAAGTTTTGCCTCGCCCAGAATGATTCTGTGCTCACGCCTGAACTTGAACAAGTTTATCTCTCCCTCATTACTGCTTCTAGAGGTTTGTCTCCCCGTGTTTCGATTAATGTTTGAACTCAAGCTTTCTAGATTTCAAATTCATCTGTCTTGCAAATTCAAAAGAATCGCTTTTGTTATTTTTTGCGCGCAATTTATTTGGAGTTGCAAAGATACTTTTGAAAAGACAAATGGTGGTACTGGGTTTAATTGAGTGCAGTCTTTTGTTTTGAAGATTCCAATAACTAAAAAATTAAGGAACAACTGGAAGGTTGAATCTAATTGGATTTATTTTAAAGTGAATTTTGTAAACCATTGAAGGAATATTTTTTTTCTTTCTAATTTAACTGAATTTGATGATTAGGGTTTGGCTCATTGCTTCTAACCTGTTCCAAGCCTGCCATTATTACATGAAAATCCTATTTGCTGCTAAACTCTTTTACTGACTATGAATTGAAAGGCTGGATGTCCCTATGTTGCTGTTTGCATGCATAAAGAAAGAATCAAAGGTAACCTTATTTGCATGAAAATATATTTGTTCCTTTCTAGGTTGATCAAGTATATGGATGTTTATTGATTGCAAGGACTGTTGTTGGGCAAAAATGAGGGTGGTCGTGGTTCAAACCTTGTGATCTTTGTGAAATTTTAATGCAAAGACATTGTGCCTTTAACTTTATGATACGTGCATTCTATAACTACTATTACTAAATAACGTCCAAGCTATTTTAGATGCAAAAAGGAAATTTGTGGGATACGATAGTATATAAATATCACTTTTCATCCTAATCTGTGTATGTTTTATCTATCTATGGTGCTGTTCTGATGTATAAGTTTCCACTAACTTCGCAGGTTGTACAAGTGTACAACGTATTGTGGCTGATCTCATTCCTCGTTATGCATCATACTGTCCAACTGCTCTCGAAGCTGCAACTAAAGTTGTTATGAATATGCTTAATTGGAGCGTAGCACTGATAAATAGAGGAGAGGATGCTGATGGGGTTTCTTTTCAGACTGCTAGGTCCTGTATTCTTGGTCTATCTGATATTTGTTGTGCTGGTTCTTCAGAAGCACCAACATCATCTGTCATCCAGGGCATTTGTTCTGTAGTTTTCCAGAATGTGCTCACCTTTTTCATATCTTCCTTTGAAGGGAAGGATATAGTTCACATGTTCAAGAAAGAAATTGTAAAAATACAAGATTCTGCTGATAATTTTTTTGATGAGCTAAATAAAAAAATTTCAGATGAAAATGAATCTTCATTGGTTGTACTGTTCAAGCTTCGTGTTTTTAGTCTACTCAGGATTTTCTTTCGTTACCCTAAAAATTTGCTTGCAGCCTGTTTTGATCTCTTCAACTCGTCTACAGCAGAGGGAGTTAAGAAAGAAGTTCTGTTTTTCCTAAGTCAGGTGACAAGCAGGCTCGATCTTGATTATTCCCATTCAGTGCATAAAATTAGTGAGGAACATAATAGTGGTTCTTCTGAGATAGGTACAACCCTTAAAGAGATTGAAGGTTGGGAACCAGTCTCAGATGACAAAAATGTTTCTGAAGATGTATCTCCAGTTTGGAAAAGCTGCTTGTTGGGACTGGTATTACTTAAAAGTTTCTCTATGTCCTCAGTATTTCATGCTATGCTCGTTCTTCTTATATTTGTTTTGAAAATTTCTTTGTGAGGGTCTGCAGCTGCTCGGTTGAAATTTTGTTTTCTTACTGTTAACTTGAGGTTTTCCATTCATTGCCGTTTCTAAAGGTTGACATTTTTGTTTTAAGTTATGGAATGCCTTAAAAATGGGGGAGAAAAAGAGGGATGGTGGTTGGGCTAGGGAGGATAGATCATGCAGTGGAGATTGTTATCATAGACAACACATATCGAACAAGCTGCAACTCTAAATTGACTGCTAAAAGGAAGATTGCAGCCTACGTGTAGAGGATGAGATGGGGAGAGAGAGTAACAGTATCTTGTCCTAATAATGCAAACACCTTGGAGGAAGATTATTTTCTCTTAAATTAGTAAAAATGTTACATCTATTGCACTAAGGAATTCACTTTTATCTATTAAAATGTCTTTATCTTGAATCTCCATTATTATGACAATATTTTGTTTTAAGGCATGGGTAAATGCATCCTTCAAATGGAATTTACATTTGAGTAACCATCGATGGTAAGTGGTTAAATAACTTATTCATAGGTATAATTTCTCATTCCCATGCTAAATAGGAGGAAGAGATAGTTTTCTGTGACAATTGGTGTAATATGATATTGGTTTTGACTGTTTCATTTAGCTTTTCCTTGTTTGGCTTCGTTTTATTTTATTTTATATTATTTTCGTATGAGAAGAGGCATATTGTTCAGGTTTTTCAATTGCTTAAAAGTAATATGTAATCCTAATGTGCTTTATATTAGGACTGTCTAGTTAGATTTTAAAGAGGACAGTTGCATTTGATCTAGAAGTGGTTATTAATAAAAAGTTTTAAACATTCGGAATATTAGATGGAGGAATTCTAAAGGATCCTGGAAATAAGTGTATTGTTCTCAAGTAGTCCGCAGTAAGACATTGTTAATCTGTTAATTAATAGTATGTGTATCCATTTACTGTTATCCTTGCCTATCCTTGCTAATATTTTCTACCATTTTTTTCTTTTTATAAATTTCTTATGCAGGTTCTTGTCAAAGATCCATCACTGCAAAGGTGGATATTGTCAAAATACAAGAAGTTATGTAAATCATCATCTTTTAAAGCTTTACCAGATATTAGATCTGCCATGGAAAGAATCTTTGAACCATTTGTAAAAATAATGGGGGTAGAAGAGATTCAAGTAGATAGTGATGTGGATGATTTTGCTTCGTCCAAATTTATCAATCAGTCATATTTAGTTCCTCGGATCTCAAATCGACACGAAACCTCTAGTGAATACTCTGGCCCAAATAGTAATTTAAGAGCTCGTAGTGGATCCTCTGATGATGTTTTTGCTGATAAAGGCTCAGGTCAATATCTGAAACCTCGCAGCTCTGTACTCCCTCTTGAAGCTAATATACACTCAATATCTGGTAGTCAAGAAAGTGGCAACTCAAGGCCCATGGGGGAGCATGGAGATACGTCCCATTGCAGGTTGTCTCTGCCCAGGGAATTAATGAACCACCAAATGCTTTCACCAGTAACAAGAACTCAATTAGACTTTAGGACTAATTCGTTTGATAGCAGAAACCACAGTGTTAACATTGATAAGAATCAAGTAGCAAATATGGATTTTGGCTCACCTGCCATGACATCTTCTAGTGGAACTGCAAGCAATCCTTTTACATCTCCCAAACATCATTTGGTGGTACCATACACTTCCACTGCCACTCAAATGCTTTGGTACTTCGATGGTGATCCTGCAGCTATGGATATTTTTTCTGCTTCTAAACAGCTCTGGGTGGGATATTTAGGACATGATGCATCTGAAGCTCATGTAAGATTTCAGTTTGAGAGGTTTGGTCCCATTGAACTATATATTTTCTTCCCCATGAAAGGATTTGCTGTGGTTGAGTATAGATATATTATAGATGCCATAAAGGCCCGTGAATATATACGTAGACATTTTCGTTGGCGCATAAAGTTCATGGATGTAGGATTTGGGACTAGAGGTGCTATGAATGGTGTAGCAGTTGGTACTAGTTGTCATGTGTATATTGGAAGTATTTTAAGCCAGTGGGCAAAGGATGAGATTCTGCATGAGTCAAGGAGAGTGCTTTACAAGGGTCCATGCATGGTTACTGATCTCAGCAACGAAGGTGCATTATTGATGGAACTTGAAACTCCTGATGATGCTGCTGCTGTAATGGCACATCTCAGACAGCATCGAAAGGAGAGAAGTAACCATCAACAACCTTTTAATGCAGGGACATCCAACGTTGCAATGTCCCATATAGATGGTGCAAGATCTGTGCCTACCCCTACCCATGTTGATGTTAGAAGCAACCCTGGAAACTCCAACAACAACGTTAGATCATCTCATGCAAAAGCGATGCAAGAGAGCCCTGCAGACAGCTCTAGGGCAAGGATATCTCATTTAACTAATTTGCTTTTATCATTACGTTCAAAATATAATATTAGTCAAAACACAAGCTATTTTGACAATTACCATGCATCTTCCTTGCGGGAAGAAGACAGAAAACCAACAAGCACTCTTTGGATAAATATTCCAAATATTAGCTCTCCATGCCTCGTAGATGATGAGCTAATGACTGTTTGCAATCTTGCTATTGGGAATATGGGGTCTGTTGCTAGGTTGAGGCGTGCAAATATCCAGACTGGATGTGGTTGGTATGTTGATTGCAGCAGTGTAGATGCTGCAATAAATCTTTTGAATAATCTGCGCAGTTGTCCTGGAATGTTCTTTCAGATGGAATTCAGGTTTGATTTAACTATCTATTTTCTTCTTGTTTCATTATAATCAATTTCAGCAAAAATAAATTTAAACTGATTTTTTCTCAGCCTTTATCTTATACTTGTTAAGTTTTTTTCTTATATGGGTTAGTATTCATGTGATAGCTCTCTATTCAGAGCATCTAAATTGCCTGAATTAATTATAGCTATCCAAGGTAGCAATAACCTTAAATTAACTCCTTAAATACCTGATGGTGATTATTACCTTATTTGAGCAGCCAATCTGGAATGCATCTTGCTGTACCATTCCCAATTAGATCTGAGAGCCGTTCCATGGAGCTTGTATCCCCTAGGGTAACATCGGAGAACCATGGGAATGCAGCTCAAGGTGGCCATCCATTTCAGTCTAACAGGCCTATATCTGGCTGCATCAAAATGCCTGAAGTTGGTTCCAGGAAGATTGATGGCTGTGACAATAAAATAGCAGTTGATACTTCACAAGGAGGTGATAGTCTATTGCTAGAAATACAAATTAACCCTTAATTCTTGATCTTCCTCTAATAAAGGAGTTGTAAATTGTATGGTTTTGTATCAGGTAGTGTTGTTTCTAGTGCTGTTTCTGGTGCCATGGAACAAAAGTGGATGTATACAAAACCAGAAATGGAGCTGCATCCTGCACAAGGGAACATTCCATGTGTTCACATAGTAGCACAAGCACCTCCTTTTCCACCTCCACCACAAATTCAGCCAGCACCTCCGGTTCCACCTCCACCACAAATTCAGCCATCATCTTTTGTACGCCCTTCTTACCTCCCTCCAAACAATTCTTGGGATCCGCGGGGTTTGCACCCTTTAAACCCAATCTCACCTGGTCCAGTGCCTAATAATTTCCATGGTAGTGCTGTTGCAGCTCCCTTTCTTCCTGCTTCTGTGACTCCACTTGCACAGATACAGGGAACTCCACTGCAACATTTTGACCAAATGTTTCCTCCCCCCATAGTACCACCACCATTATCATGTCTACCACCTCCTCCACCTGAAATGCCACCTCCTTTGCCTCCATCTCCACCACCTTTGCCTCAATCTCAGCCACCTTTTGTTCCTCCTCCACCTACTTCACCTCCACCTCCACCTCCGTCCATGACAGAACTGTCCGAAGTGGGAAGTTCTGGACAATATCAGCAGCATCAGTGGCAGGGCACATTATGTAAAAGTGGGGTTCATTACTGCACGATTTATGCACATAGAGTGGATTCAGATATTTGCAAATATTCTAATGTCGTTTCTGAACCTACAGAGTAAGGGCATTTTTGTTGGTTTCTCTACCCCAGTTTTCCTTCTTGCATCTGATAAAAAATTTCGGTGAATATGGACTAAACTCTCTCTCTCTCTCCATATATATATATATAATATGTTATGGGATATATGAACTAAACTCTTAAAGTTTTTGTGAACAGATGGCCTGCTAAATTAGACATGACCAAACGAACAGATTTTCAGCATGTGAAGTCAACGTTTACTAATACTCCACCTCATAAAGTGAGTACCTAAGTTCCAATTCTAGACACCGTCTCGATTTTCCTTCTTCATTCACCCTAATTCTTTGATTCCTGATTTCTAATCTGATTTCTATAATTTTTGACATTTTGTGCAGAGAGAAGTTTGCAGACTCATTCCATCATCTCCCAGCGACCATAAAGGCGTAAGTTATCCCTCGCTTTGTTTTGGTGCTTTAATATAGAAAGTAAAAGGCACTGAAAATCTGTTTGGATGTTACACTTTATCCTTTGACTGTAAGTGATTCTAATCTCTAACCAATTTAATAAAATGAAGTGTTATTGGTTAATCTGTTTCAGAGTTTGGTTTCTGTCCTAGTGAGTATAAAGTTTCATTGGCAGTCATGCATTCCCTGGTTTCCTAATCTGTAATTTACCATCACATACTCGTTAAGTGGTTCACTCTATGAACAAATCATTATTATAAGATGGTCTTCAAGCTTCATGATGCATTTAAATACTGTCTTCCCCAATAAAAAGCTTTTGATAAATGTTATCAAAAAAAAGCTTACTTGGTAGGGTTGCAGTACCTACGAGTCTTACTCTACTGTTCTGCAGTTTCAGGATTTCATATTGTACTTGAAGCAGAGGGAATGTGCAGGAGTTATTAAGATCCAAGCTGCAAAATCCATATGGGCTAGGCTTCTCTTCATTCTTCCATACTCGCATGAAATGTGTTCCATGCTCTCCATTTCGCCTAGTCCATCAGATTGTCTCATTGGTCTGGTTTTACCCAAAGAAACGAATTTTGAATGGGTATAATCTGTCCATAGCTGATTAAAGGGCAAGGCATCTAAGGCCTTTGCCTAAGGCTCCACAAAATTAAGGACCCAATATAAATTTGTCATGTTAAATATGTGGTACTTTAATTATTCCTCTATTTTTCTTTTTCTTTTTTAAATTTCTTAACGAAAATGCACATCATACCTTGTTATAGACCTGAAAATAGGAACGAGTAACGTCAAACTCATTAGAGCTCTGGGTATTTATTTATTTATTCTTTTCATATTAGGTTGAAAATTATATGCCAGATCATCTTGGTGTCCCAACCATTGTATATGTTTTACCATTGTAAATGCAAATGCACATACGATTGGTTTGATATCTGGCAATTGTGTAATGAAATCATATTTGGAATTTAGTAGGGATTTGGCAGTGGGCGTGCTTTTGGGTTATTTTGATATACGGCTTTCGTGGCCGATTTATAGAATCACGCTGGACTTTCGATCTTCCATAAGGTAGGAACTTAATGGAATGGGGCATAGCTCATGAAAGCGTGCTTATAAAAATGGCAAACTGGTCAACTTTTCTTGTTTAAAAAGGTTTAGGCAAAGGCAACATAATAACTAATCCTTTTTTGATGAATGCATAATAACTAATCCTAAATGTGAGATGCTGCTGCTACGAGACTGTGGACGAGCCCAAACCCATTACCTGCAAAGGGGTGTAGCTGTTCCCTTTTCATTGGTTTATTTGGTTTTATGGTTTCATTTTAGATTTATAGGAGGGTTGCTTTTTCATATTTTATTATTTATCATTTATCTTTTCTTTTTTTAATGGAATGGGAAGGGTAAATTAAAACAGCAAAAGTGAGAACTTTATCCAATATTTCCAATCCAGGTCCGAGGGTTAAGATCATAGTCAAAGGGAATGAGGGAGACAAATATAAATACACTTGACCCCAGTTTCAGGTTTAACAGCGCAAAACAGAGCTGATTACCAAAAAAAAAAAAACCAGCGCAAAACAGAGCGACACCGTTGTCTTCAAAGTTCTATCGGATTGCGGCGATTGGAATTTGATCCGACCACCCTGGACATTCGGACACAGATAGTAATACAAGCATGCCCGATAAGCAAGCCGGAAACAAGGGTTTCAACAAAACCCAAAAGATGTTCTCCCCCAAAAAGCAAAACCACGAACAAACTCCTCGAAATCTAACGCCTAGAGGGCCTGAGGCCACTCCCACGCTTTCTAATTCGATCAGACAATCATCGCTTTCGAAGCAATCTGATGCCGCCACCGCCGGCAGTGGTGTAGAAGCTTGTGCCAGTAGAGTTCGGAAGGGGGAGAGCGGAGACTGGGTGTCCAGCAGAGCGCGGGGTGGCAGTTTTGTAAATTACTTGCCCCAGGATGAGGCTGTGGCAGCTGGTCTGGGCGCTGATGAAGGTGGATTGGATCCTGTGGAGTCTCAGAGGGTTGTGGATCTTTTGAACAGAGAGCTTTCTCGGTTGCTCAAGTTGAACCCTAGAGAGTTCTGGAGAGAAGGTACTTTTTATAGGCTTCCAGTTTACCCTTCACGTACACTACCAATATCATTGGTCTGTTGGTCTGTTTGATTGAATTTTTTATTTGTCAGACTTTCATTAAAGAAGGTTTACCTGATAATCATTGTACATTTAATGGTAGCGAAGGCTGGAGAAGTCACTGAACATGACCTTAGAATCATGGTTTATCTGATTGGGTTAATCTCACTTTTCTTGTTCCTGGTCCCATTGTTCTCAGTGGCTAGTGATTCTTCCTTGCATGAATTCCTGGATAGCTTCCTGCAATTTAGGAGCCGATGGTATGATTTCCCTCATCGTGGCGCCAAGGGAATGGTTGCAGGGGTTATTGTTGGAGAGTTTGAATTAAGCCGTCGTGTTTTTATGGTTTTGTATCGCATGTAAGTTTTTGCTTCCACTCTGGCTTCCTATTAGTTGTTGGATTAGCATGTCTTAATTAATATCTAATATTTCCGTCATCAACCAACTTGGGATTGTTGCAGATCTTCCAATAGGGATCCTGGTACTCGTGCTGCTGATAGCCTCAGTCCAAAAGACCATGAAGGTGGTTCTGTTTTTTCACTTTAGATTTAAATAGTTTATTGCGTATAGGATTGATGCAATTGTTACTGTTTTAACTTCTAACAAATGTTATATTATGCTTTGTGATTTTAGTATATTGTTCTTGTAGGATGTGTGTTTTTCCAAAAAATTCTTATGCGTGTTGTGTGAGTGCATATGTATGTGTGTGTAGCATTTAGAATAAGTTTATGGCTTGGATCTTTCTCATCTGTAATCCTTTTTTTCAATTTACTCTGTCCTTTTCTCTTACACATATGTTCACTAATTCTGCATGTAGTTCTTTTGCAGGAAAAAAAGTTGCTTGACTTGCCTAAGTTGTTGGATATATGTGCTATTTATGGTCATGAAAATGAAGGTTTGACAAGAATCTTGGTAAGCAATTTCATAGAATAGTGGCATAGTGTTTATAGTCCATAAACTTTCTACTTGGGATGGTTTCTTTCTTCTTCTTCTTTTTTCTTTGGTTTCTTTTTTTTTTTCTTTGGTTTCTTTTTATGGTTATGAAAGTGTGTTTACTTTCCTTTTGCATACATGTATATACATATATATATATATATATATGTGTGTGTGTAGGGATTTGCTATAAAATATATTTGTTGGGCTCCATAAGTTCTCCAACACAGACTTTTATTTTTTTTTTAATTTTTTTCAAAAAAACATTTTTTTGGCTTTTGATTTTATAGCATTTAGAGCTATTGACTTAAAAAAAATCGGGTATGTTTTGGTGTTTTAGTCATATTTTTTTGGTTATTTTTGTTTTTTAAGTAGATTTTTAAAATTTATAGCATTTAGAAGTATTTGGTAAAAAAAATCAAGAAAAAAAAAAAACCCATATGTTGGACTCCATAAGCTCTCATAAGCTCTCCAGCAGGTGGATTTTATAGCAAAACTATATGTATATATATAGGAAAATATTTTTATTTTATTTTATTATTTGAATTATAGGAATAACCTTCCTGTACCGAGGAAAGGTGAAAAGTGGAAAGAATAAACAAGAAATACTTGGAAAAGTGATATTTGTAACATGGAAGCTATATGTGATGCGCCATGAGTATTAGATTGACAATCAGTTAAATGGACAACCACAGCAGTTCACTATTTTTGTTTATGGTTTTCTGTTCAAGCTATAAATTTGATATACAAGGTGATTAGATATACAAGACAATTAACTTGGTAAAATTTGTCTGAGAAAGCCAAGCCACATAAGAGCAAGACATTACTCATTAGGATAAAAGAAAGAAGACTAAGAGGTAGCTAGCAGGATATTGTTAGTGAGAAGTTTCAGCTTCATATGCACACATGCATAGCGGACAATTCATACGTGGTCATGTCTAATATGGCAGAATAAATTCAATTTATGCACATGGTCATGTCTCAGGTAGGAAATGCGTTAAGAGCCCAGCCAAGGATACATGACAATTTGACTTCAGTCATGTCACATTTCCTGAATATTATCAACACAATGCATCAAAGGTGCAGCTCATCACTTGAGGTACTCTTTTCAAGGAAACATTATTCAAAAGTGGCTGTTCCTGATGTATATTTGCGTATTTTTTTGCTGGCTGTTCTACAGGCTTGTTTGTCGGTCACTTTTTCATGTATTTATATTTTACAATCTGAGTAACATGATAAGTAATATAAAGAGTATTTGGTGTTCAAGGAAGGTTTTGATATTCAGTATTTCAATGTTCATTTGATGCCTATTTTATATGTTGCCTGATAATTTTCAGATTTAGTGAAGTTGATATATCTTGACAACTCTGAAAGCATTTTCATCGTGACTAGCATTATCAAAGTGGTTGTATTTGAGAATAGACTGACAGTGCTCAATGTCAATTTTTACTCTGAATTTTATTCACTTTTCACGAAGAAAAGAATCTAAAAAGTGTGTTCCACCATGTAAGTGGTACCTATCAGGTTGATAGATTAATTAAATATAGACAATGTATCTCATTCAAAATTATTTTTTGGAGGCTTTCATTAATTATGCTCAAGTGAAAGTAATAAAAAAAAGAATGAAACTAAGGGAATGTTTATTTCGGCCTTCTTGGAAATTCACATTGATGCATTTGTAGTTGAGCAGTCTTAATAAATTTCCATATTCATTATGGATAATTGTGCCCAAAATGACATGCAGGCACTTTCCTCCTCTGCAAGTCGTGGAGACCATGAATCCAGCCGTCTTTGTGCTGATATGCTGGAGGTCAGTTGCTTTTTGGTCTTAACAAGTGTAGGACCATTCATTGTCTTCCTTCCCCATCTTAGTTATTTTATTTCGATTGTTCTTCTCGGTAGGTAATGGACTTCATAAATGATGCAATTGTATCCATGGATGCACTTGTAAGTGCATACAAACCGGCAACTGTGTTCTTCTTATCTCCTGTTGAAATCAGGTATCCTGATTCTGAACAGTATTTCTTAGTTCATGATTTGAGTTATATAGTTAAAATTTATAAGTTCTTGGCCTGTGGGGATGGTGTAATGTGGATTATCCCACTGGTGGAGTTTTGGTTTGTGCCTTTGAAGTTATTACAGCAGAGGGCTGGTGGATCTGATAATCACAAGGACCAGTGTTCTAATGAATTTTTCACTTCTCTCTCTCTGTATTTTTTTGTCTTTTTTTTGTCACTTCAAATATTAGTAGTTGAGATTTATATTTTTTCCTTATTTTCTTTACAAGTTTCTCATAAGGTTTTGTTTCCATCCATTGAACTTCTGTGTTTATGCAGTTATGGGAATGAGGAATTACTTGGCACTCTTGTAAAGTTGCATGATTCTTTGCTTCCTTCTTTGAAGCGGGGGTTCCAGATGATTTTAACATCTGGAGAAGATGGAATGACATCAAATATTGGTGTTAGTTTGAAGATGCTATCAATGAGAATAAGCAATTTTGGTTGCAAATTATTGGAATTCTGCTATTTAAGCGATGAGGTTTTCAAAGATAACCTCCCCATTCCTGCTGCCACAAAAATGTTTCCAGCCAATGTGGAGGATCCTGTTATAAGAGCAGATATTTTGGTCCAAACATTTAGAGAGATCAGTGAAGTTTCATTGCATAAAGAGGAGAACCAGAATTGGGAAACATTTCTTCGGAAAGTTGAGAAGAACTTTTGTATAATGAGAAAAATAGAGAATTTACGGAAAACTGGTAAGTGCTTTCAACATTGTTTACATTACTTGTCAAAGTGCTTGGTCATTATAATTTTACAATACTGTATTTGGATGCATATAAATAGACCTTCTGATGGACAATTCTGATACGCACACAGCTATTAGATAATGGATTTAGGTGAAAAAAAAATATAAATAAACAGAAAATAAAATAGGACACCAAGGATTTACATGGTTCAATTAAAAAAGTTCCAACCTACATCCATGGGTGCAGACGGAGAAGAAATTCAACTATAATTAAAGGAGAATACAGAAGAGTTGAATAAACTCTCACTATCCCAAATCCCAAACACACCCAAAGCACTCTCTCAGCCCAAAAACAAACCTTCTCAAAGTTTCTTCAAGGAAGTAGAAATACTACACTTGACTGAAAGAGAGTGCGGCTTTCTATAGACAAATGTGGCTAGCATATATATTAAAAGCAAAACCTAATCTTTATTTGCTTTGGATCACGTGATGGGCATTTAAGCCACGCATGTCACAAATTCTGCTAAGTTTCGTTTATGTACTGTTATTGAGTTGCATTTAATAGTATACAAGAATTTAGGAATTACTAGCAGCTATCTTGATGAAACTACATCCTCTTGTGGGAAGGTTTGTAACTTATGCAATACTCTTTTAGATCTCATACTCTTTTAAGATGGTAGTTTACTATCTCAAATTTATAAGATTTTTATTTTTATAGGTAATAGTTTACTATCTCAAATTTATAAGATTTTTATTTTTATAGGCAATTATCAACTTTGATCATGTTATATTGTAAAATCACTTTATATATGTTTATTTCTTTTATGCAGGATGGATATTCATGGATGATGAGCAGCTTGAGTATCTATCTATTATATTCACGGGTTCTAAGAAAACCACGACCAATGAGCCCCACAATATTGCAATCCCTGTTACAAGCAACAAAGTAAAACTGGACGAAGATGCTGCTATTATGGAATCCAAAATAAGTCAAATAAAGGACCTATTTCCTGATTATGGCCAGGGATTTTTAGTTGCATGTCTTGAAGCTTACAACCAGAATCCAGAAGAGGTGATTCAGAGGATTCTTGAGGGAACTCTTCACGATGATCTACAGAGCTTGGATACTTCATTGGAGACAATGCCTGCTCCCAAAACTACTATGACTGTTAGCAAGAATGATAAAGGGAAAGGAAAACTAATTGAACCTGAAACTCTACACTCCAATGTAGTGCCTACAAGAAGTCTTCAACCAAATGAAGGCCCTTCAATTTCATCCTCATCTTCAACGGGGAGGTTTGTTAGGAAGTCTAAAGTTGGTACAAATTCTGATTCCTTCGACACTAGAAATGAGAAAGATTTAGCAGTCAATGCTGCTCTTATATCACAGTATGAATATGAAGACGAGTATGACGATTCTTTTGATGATCTTGGTCTCAGTATGGCTGAGTCTGGATTTGAAGAAAATGAGATATTGAGTGATAAAATGAGCTCTAATCTTGGGAAACCCTGGGAAAAAGAAACGGGAACTTCTCAAATGCCTCCTAGTTCAAAATGGGGCTCCAGAAAGAAACCCCAATATTATGTCAAGGATGGTAAGAATTACAGTTACAAAGTTGAAGGTGCAGTTGCCGTTGCAAATGCTGGTGAAGCATCATTAGTTACTCAGGCTCAGCAAGAATTGATTTATGGCCTTGGGCGTGGTGGGAACCTTCCTCTTGGTGCAGTTAAGAAGCTGACAGAGGCTTCAGAGCAGCAAGATAAGCAGCCTGATTTTTCTGAGACTTTAGTGAGAGGATTTGGGAATGCCAGGGGCAGGGCACGGAGAGGGAGAGGAGGCGGACGACATAGGGAACCCCCCAGCATGGAGCAAGATAAACAGTCTGGTGTTTCTGAGGTTGAAGGCACAGAGAATTTGGTGAATCACAGGGGAAGGGGAAGGGGAAGGGGGGGTGGGGGTGGGGGGAGAAGTAATCATTACAGGAAGGACCGGGCTATGAATAAGCACTTTTCTGGATTGAGTGGTTTTTAAGTTCAATAGTTTGTAATGCTGCAAATGTGGTCCAGCAAGAGCTGAGGTTTTGGCCAAAATTTTGTAAATTTACAAATATTTATCTATTGAATTTTCACAATTGTTTTTAAGAATAATAAAATGTAAATCTTCAATCTGTAAGAACAATGTATGGTGATAACGTCATTATAGAAAGTTACCATTATAACATTTATTATTATTATTATTATTATTATTATTATTGTTATTATTATTATTATTTTAATAGAAATTTACTTATTTAACTAGAAAAATAAAATTAAAGTAAAGTAAATGTTGAAAGCAATATAAATTTTGAACAATAAATTATAGCTTTATTTTTTTAGCCACACAATAACCGGCTCTAGCTCCATATTTCCGCCTTGTATGACGCAGATTCTTTAACAAATTTCCCATGACATTGAAAGCATTAGAATTCTTGACTGTTGCTTCCGGTACAAGGCAAAACAGACTCAAATGTTTCAAATTACAACATTACCAATCGCAGGTGTATCTAATCCCACCAACTAAAAAATAATAATGATCGATTCCTATTTATGAGCTCCTATTTGCTAAATGGAACTTGTATGTAATTTAACAACAGGTGGCCACTACGAATGGACTCCGGCCAAGTGTTGGGCTCTAAGCTTCCTCATCACCCCTGTTAACTGCATAATGGCCAATATTCTTACCCTGAAAAAAACAACGGTAACGAAGTTCAGGAATCAAAAGCCAAACGATTCAAGACAGCGACAAGAAACTGGTCCCTAAAAGTAGTTGGGCCTACTAATGCAAAGCATCTAACATCCCAGGACTTTTATTATCTTTACACGGATGGTTTGACATAGTCACAAATCTCGGGCCCCAGAGTTTCAACAAACCAGATAATATCGATGCAAAAATAAATGCAGGTGGACAAATAGTATTCTGATGATGAATAGACTACCTCTGATAACATTCGCTGCTTGTTAAGCAGCTGCGTTCTTGCTTTGTTGACAACTGAATTTGGTGACCTGAACATCCTCTGAAAAAAAAAATTCTTTAATCGAACAATGACTAAAGAGTAACTATATAACTGTTACTAGAAAATCCTTGTTAAAAAAGCTAACAAAACAATATCCACTAATCCATAAAGCATGCGATTGAACGAGATATATGATAGCAAGGAAAAACCATTCTTTGGTGCCGTGCACTAATAAGAACCAACCTTCTCCCCACTAGATAAACGATGTTCGTTGTCCATAAGATACTTCTTCTTAGGAGTGAACCCAAATACATCATGAAGGAATTCATTTTCCTGTTTCAGCAAAGAACTTGAACATTTCATTACCAAAGGGATTGCAAGTGCAGTCAAGAGTAACAACAGGTACAATCATACAAATATGAGGAAATCACACACCCACAAAAAAACCAACCTGCATGTGCTTAACAAACCCTCCCCCAAGAAAGTGCTTCAGAAAGTTCAGCTGTTACAAATTTGAAATTATAGAAACAATGAGAAGCTGAATAAATTCACCGAGGGAATGCTTACACAAGGAAACTGGGCAGGGAGATGAAAAAAAACCTGTATCAGTTGATACCATGTAGATGTCTGTAACGGTTCTCCACCAATCTTCATCGAAATTTCAGGACAATACCCGTACTAGAATAAAACAATAGATTATTACAAAAGCCTCCACATGCACAAATTGGCATCTATATCATAAAATAAAAGAGCAATTACCTCAAAAAATTCTAAAATATCCCGAAACAGATTCCGTTGGCTGTTAAGATCTTTCTTAGCAGAACCTTTACCACCTGCCTCAGCAGAAAGGTTTTTTACTTGATTTATAATTTTTGCCTTCAGTCCCTGTATGTGCACAAATTCCCGAGGTCTACTTCCTTCTTGAGTCGATCCATCACTAGAAACCTTAGCTTCGACAGAGAACTTCTCTAAACTACCTGTCTCAAAAATCAAAGCCAGTGCTTCACCAGCAGCAATCCGCACAGATCGATCATCCTTGTCTAGCAGACTGGATAAATATGATATTGACCTGCATTATTGGCCAAAAGAGGTTAAGTCCCTTTAATATGTGTAGCCAATGAACCAATGGCTAGAATTTATGGTCCCATATTCCCAGGCTCTTGATCTATTTAATAGCAGTATTATCCTTATTAAAATAACCAATGAAAAGTGTGCTTCTCTGAGGTTAAGTCCCTTTAATATGTCAAGCCAATGAACCAACGGCTAGACTTTATGGTCCTATATTCCCAGGCCCTTGATCTATTTAATAGCAGTATTATCCTTATTAAAATAACCAACTGAACAGTGTGGTTTGTCTGAGGCAACCGTTGCTAAGCAAGAAAATGCTTATAAGCCAAAAGAAAGAATGTAACCATGTAAAATTGCAAGATTGAAGATAGAATATATTACTCTTGCCAATCTTTAGGATTAAGTTTCCATCCCTCCATGGTTGTTAGAAGAAAGGACCATGCAGACACCATTGTAGTTATCACAGCAGCTGACGGTTTATTTGCAACTACCTAAAAACGGAACACCGAAATGAATATCAAATCCTGGCCTAAAATCTATTGCCACACAGACTGAAGCAAAACCAAAAGTTCCAAAGAATCAAGAAGATAAAGGATTACACTTTTAAACTAGAGAGTTCAAAACCCTAGAGAGAAAGAAATCAAATACGCAGTCAGAGTGGGGGATTAAGAGTAATATACCAAAATCTCACAAGCATTAGTCCCTTTGCACCCAGACAGACAAGTAAGTTACATCAGCCCAACCAAATAGATTACAAATAAATAAATGAAGCAAAGATACATACATTAGAGCTCAGTTTTGGATGAACCACTTGCCACATAATTTGCATTGATCTCTCTGTTTGCTCCGGATCATTGCCACCAACAAAAGTGATAATAGCCAAACACTCCAGTAACTACAATCATTGACCATGTTAAATACACCATAAAATTTTGCATTAAAATACATCTAACAAATACAAATTGATTGAACATAAAATATAAAGAATGTACCGATATCTTTGAAGATTCAGACCCAGACTTGAGAGCCTGAGAAAGAGGAGGTACTGATTCTTCCAGTATTTCATGAGCTTTATCCCCATGTCCAACAGTCAAAGCCAACACTCCTACAGAAATGGATTACAAATTGTAAATCTAGTTAAACAACTTAAAAATTTGTGAAAAATCAAAGAAATAAAAATTAAAAGACTAACCAATGACATGACATGCCAAAGATATCTCTTTAGCAGAACCTCGTTTAAAGGAATTTAGACATTGATGCAGTAAAGTGGCAAATCTGAAGAAAGCCAAACAAAAATATAAGAATCCAATATGTACTGAACAAATTTTGTGTTCCCACATAAAATAATACACATGTTAAAAAAAAAAAAATGATAGATAACCAGTGTATAGTTTGGCGCATATTTGATTTTCCAGTCCTTCAATTTTTACATTTACTGCTGCAGCTTACCAAATCAAATTCCTGAACTATTTTATATGTGCGCCTTTGTGGGTGTTTCAGAGAGCTTAATATGCCAATTAGTAGCAGTTATTTCTTTCTAATAGTCAATTGAATCGAACTAAGGCTTATAAAGAAGCATAACCTAACTCTCTGGCTTTGGATACAAAAGTAACTAAATAGTCTAAACGAACTTAAGAATAATAAAATAAGATTCAGTTTCTTACTTCTTTTCCACAAACTCATGCTGCAGGTTGCTATTGAAAGCTTCAAGAATCGACAGCAATGCTTTTTCTCTCGTCGAACCCCTTTTGTAAACAATATTAATACATAATTAATAAGTGATAGCAACAAAAAATACATATTTATATAATATATATATATATATATATAAAGAAATACCCAGCTAACTCATAAAGAACCACATTCATTAACCAGTCGGTCACCCAATATAGTAGGCAACAATGAAAACAAGTTCTATCTAATTCAGTTTCAACGCAATTGATATAAAAGCACAAAAGTTAAAATAGAGAAAAACAAATAGAAAATAAAATGATGGAGCTAATTTAATAACCTCTTCTCAAATAAGGCATCGAGAGCTTGGTCCAGTAAACTATCTTTATCAATTGGCATATCTTCGGTCCCCAAAACGGACACACGATCAGAACGAGTAGTCGAGGACGAACTCACACTACTATTATCATCCTCGCTTTCGTACATCGCAGCATTTTTACGCTGAGAATTACCTGTTTTTATCAAACACCAAACAGTCCCCCAATTATTCAATTGAAGCACACAAACATAGCCAACAATAAGAACGCGGAATCAGAGCTCCAACAAACATCTAAACAGAATTAACATAAAAAATCAGAAAAGAAAATCGATCCCAAGTCAAATGCTCATCCAACATCCTAAAAGATAAGTTTTAGTCAAAGAAAAATAAATAACAGTATACAGGTTTTTATAAGATTTTAACCTGAATGATTCGAACCGGAACAATTTCAGAATTAGAACAAGGAAACGAAAACCCTAATCATTATTGTCTACAGTCAATCAAAGTCAAAACGATATATTCTTTGCTTTTCTTTTCTTTTTTCCAAAAAAAGAAAAAGAGAAAAAAGAGGCTTACGTTTTCCCATATCTCTGAGTACGTGACGGCTCCTACTTTCTATCTGTGTCAGACAAACATACACGGCTGAGTGGGAATTTGAGGATGAGAGCGTTTTGAGAATGTGAGATCGCCGGAATCGAATCGAATCAAAATAATAGAAAACAACGACTTCGAAAATTCAGAGGGCAAATTAGCCATTAAACTAGAATATTATATTATGATTTACGGTAGAAAATGAAAACGAGGTTTCTCAATTCTCGTCGAGAGAGGAATTGGAATTATTTTTAGGAATGAACAACAATAGTAGGGGCTTTAAGACGAACCGCGGGGTTGCGGTGCTTGAGGCTTCCGTTTGTTGGCTTTGCCTTTTGCCCTTGCCTATGCTAATAAATAGAATTATTCGAATTGGGTGGTTTGGAATATTCGGCGCAAGTTGCACACGGTCACACCCAGTAATTGTGTGGCCCATTACGTGGCACATTCGTAACCCTAGATGTGTGAGCTTTGAGAATTATGTAGAAATTGGAGATGTCGGCGCCTCCCGCCAGTTGGAAGATTTTCTCGAGTGATAGACACGAGGCATGAAGAGTTTTAGAGAAGTCGTGCACGTGGATTCTGAGGTTATTGTGCCAGGGTTGGGTTCTACTTCTAGCTGGTTAGCTTACAGCTCTACAATGTTTTTTTATTAGAGTTTATTTGGTAAAAAAAATAAAAAAATTTATATTTATGTGGTACAATATTTATTTAATACATAATATTTATATAAAAATTATTTTTAGTTATATTCAAAACAAATTAAAAATAATTTAAATATTAATTAAAATTAATATAATTAATGAATTATAATGTCTAATAAATTTTTTAAAAATATACTGTTTTCTAAATATTTTTTTTATGCCATATCAATTTAACAGACTATTTAGACAGAACTATTAAAATAAATTTTTAAATTAAATTGTTTATATATTTTATATGATAATAATTTTTAAAAAATAAAAAAGATCATTAGCCCTAGCTAGCTTCTTGGGAGCCAAGCGAGAAAAACTGGTGTCGCCTTTCTCGTGTTCTATTCGATGTCTACGTGGCGCGTGTATGTTGTAGGACGTAATAACTGGGCCATGAGGTCCTATGACTACTTAGCCCGTACTGGTGCCCATTCAGGTCCACGACGGCCCACTTATTTCGCAAAGCCCAGCCTTTTCCTATGATCCTATCTATTCTGCTATTTGAAACAGAGATTTTTTTTTTTTTAATTGTGTGGCAGCTAATTTAATGTTTTATGTTCATCATTTTAAGACATAGTTTTTTCTACCATATCAGCTGCTTTAATTTTTTTTTCCAAAAATATCTCTATGTCTTTCTCTTTTTTTATTTTTCTCTTTCGTCCCCTCTCTCCTTTCTCTTTCTTTCTTTATCCTTTTCTTTCTTTTTTTCTGCTTGAGCATCTAGGTTAAGAAACTTTCTTAAAAAATAAACAAAAAAATAAAAATATCTTGTAGCAATTGAAAAACAAATAAATAATTAATAATGTTGAAGAAAATGAGAATGTAGATTTTTTAGAAAATGAAAAAAACAAACTCAGAAAGTCTGAGAGAGAATGAAATGATCTCTGATTTATAAGTAAAAAAATAAAAGTAAAAAAATAAAGAAAAACTCAAAAAAACCATAAAAATCTGAGATTAAATACGACATATTACTTGGGGTGAGGCCCCAGCAGGATGTATGCATGTTGTAACTTGGAGCGAAGATAGCTAAATTTTCAAACAGAGTATTCACTCCACTTTATAATAGAAAAATCTGCTCCGAAAGAGACCTCCCAAAGAGTTGTGAACGCACACCCCTCTCTAAGGGAGGGTTGAACTAACCTTCAGACATGGAAAAAAGAAAATATTACGAAAATTAGCAAAAATTCTTATGAATGAGTAATTTTGCAACCAAAAAAAAATTATTTTACTGTACTTTTGATAGAATTGGGATCGTATTAGGGGTGGGCGCGGTCTGGTTTGGTCTGGTTTTTTATAAAAATTCAGACCAAACCATAGATGGCGGTTTAGCTTAACAACAAACCAAACCAAACCATTAGGACCATTCAAACCAAACCAAACCAAACCATTTATAAACGGTTTGGTTTGGTTTAGTTTAACGGTTTAGACTGTGATATTTAATTTTACAAT
>QANX01003521.1:0-42081 GCA_003254975.1 Ochetophila trinervis
AAAGGCGACGCATGCGTCTCCGATTTTATCAGAATAGGCGACGCATGCGTCTCCGATTCTACAAGAATAGGCGACGCATGCGTCTCCGATTCTACCATAAAAGGCGACGCGTGCATCTCCGATTCTACCAGAATAGGCGACGCATGCGTCTCCGATTCTACCAGAATAGGCGACGCATGCGTCTCCGATTCTAGGAGAAAAGTCTGCTTGTACACTAAGAAACGGAGACGCAAGCGTCGCCTATTTGATGAATAGGCGACGCATGCGTCTCCGATTCTAGGAGAAAAGTCTGCATGTACACGGAGAAACGGAAACGCAAGCGTCGCCTATTTGATGAAGATACTGGGACATTTGCGTCGCGAATGTATTTTTACAGCAACGCAATTTAGACGTCGCAAATGTTTTTTACTTTCGGCGACTCCCCTTTCCGCGACACATGAATTTACGTCGCCGTTTACAACTGGCGACTCCCCTTTCCGCGACACATGAATTTACGTCGCCGTTTACAACTAACGACGCTAGTTTTGCGTCGCCTATTAAGATTTTTGGCGTAGTAGTGATTCTGCATAATGCATAAACAACCTCTAAAATTTAACTAGCATAAATTTTAATTTTCTCTCTCCTACGTGGCATGCTAAAATGACTAAATTACTCTTTAAAATAAAATAAAAATATTTTTTATTTACTACTCTCTCGCCTCCCTCTCTCTATCTCTCACTTTCAACTCTATTCTCTCTCCTCCCTTCCTCTCTGTCTCTCTCTCTCTCTCCCCTTTAATTTTTTCTTCCTCTTTCCTTTAATTTTCAGTCAAAGAATTGGGCATCAAATTCTCTGCAATATTGGCAGGAGTCATATTGGTTTCCTCCAACAAGCATTTAATCTTAGTAAACAAAGGGTGGGATTCAATATCCAAGTAGTTATTGGCAAGCACTTCGAATGCTTCAATATCCAAGTAGTTATTCAATATCCAAACTTAAGTTTAATTCATTAATTGCTAATATATTTTTAAAGACCCAAAAGAATAAATTTGTGTAATATTATTAGTTACTATTATTTTTTTTTATGGTAAATGAATATATATAGATGTGGAACTAATACAATCAGTCCTCGTTTTGGTGTTCCATTGCCAATGCAAGGCCATATGATCCAGCTCCTCCATTTCTTTTGTCTTTTCTTAGCCTACACCAATTCTGTCCATTTCGTCAGCACTGCCACGCACAACCGCCAAGCCAAGCTCCCAGTCCACGACTGGAACCCAGCTTCCTTCGCCGATATCTATTTCCTCGATTTATCGATTCCTTCTTTTTCTTCCCATCTTCTTGATCCCAACCAAAACAGCACCAAATTCCCTTGTCATCTCCAGCCTTGTTTCGAAGCCACCCCCCATCTCCGCAAACCAATCCGAGCTTTTCTCCTCGAGCTTTTGTCGAACACTAAGAGGGTGGCAGTTATCCATGACTCTCTCATGGCGTTTGTTGTTCAAAGCGAGTTTCTCCACATGATTGGTGGTGAACACAATCAGTCTTTCATCATCTAAGCTTCAATGGCGGAATCTCTCTCTCTCTCTCTCTCTCTCTCTATGTATGTGTTCTTGATTAGTGAGAGTGTGAGATTTGTCAGATTTTGAAGGTAACCCATCATTTCAATCATCAAAAAAAGAAAAAGAAAAAACCCAAAAATAGAAAAAAAGAAAGAATTAAAATTTGATAAAGATTGAGAAAGAAAAGGAAAGAATGATCATTAATGCAAACAATTTTTTAAGAATCCTGTTTTTCACCATTTTTGTTCTTTTAGGATTTTCTTTTTCTTTTTTTTTTCTACTCTTGATTTGCATATCGAAAACAACAAAAACTAAAAAAGAAAATAAAATTATTCTTTGCCATTTGCTAATCAAGGTAACAGTGGCACATTTGGGCAAAAGCATAGAGAAGAGGAAGAGAAAAAGAAGAGAAAGAGAAAAAATAAATAAATAAATAAATCAGACAGAGAAAAGAGAAAAAAAAAAAAAAAANTATATATATAGTACGTAGTTCCACTTGTATGTACATACTTTTACATTACAAAACAATGTCACATTTAATTATAATACTTATGGAAATATTTAACTGCTTGTAATTCTGTTGTTCGCATTGTTTGAAAATATTTCATTTTTCTTATATATATAATTTGTTATATCACTAGCTAGCTTGCCTATTGATTCTCATTTTTACTAAATTTAAGTCCATCATTCTATTGCCTACAATACATAATTAAATTTAAATTTGTTTAACTTTAATTATTTATATTTATACATTTAAATTTCTTTTATAAAATATTCAAATAAAATTTAAAAAATCGTTTAATTAGTCAGTAAAAATAAATTTGAATTATCCAGCGCCATCTTAAATAGGGATTTGCTGCGGTTTTAAAACAATTGTGTAATGAATTGCGTCGACAAAAAATTGTACGCATAATTTTCGCGACGTGTAATTATAAGAGAAAAGGCGACGCGGGCGTCTCCGATTCTACCAGAAAAGGCGACGCATGCGTCTCCGATTTTATCAGAATAGGCGACGTGTGCGTCTCCGATTCTACAAGAATAGGCGACGCGTGCGTCTCCGATTCTACAAGAATAGGCGACGCGTGCGTCTCCGATTCTACCAGAAAAGGCGACGCGTGCATCTCCGATTCTACCAGAATAGGCGACGCATGCGTCTTCGATTCTACCAGAATAGGCGACGCATGCGTCTCCGATTCTAGGAGAAAAGTCTGCTTGTACACTAAGAAACGGAGACGCAAGCGTCGCTTATTTGATGAATAGGCGACGCATGCGTCTCCGATTCTAGGAGAAAAGTCTGCATGTACACGGAGAAACGGAAACACAAGCGTCGCCTATTTGATGAAGATACTGCGATACTTGCGTCGCGAATGTATTTTTACAGCGACGCAATTTAGACGTCTCAAATGTTTTTTACTTTCGGCGACTCTCTTTTCCGCGACACATGAATTTACGTCGCCGTTTACAACTAGCGACGTTAATTTTGCGTCGCCTATTAAGATTTTTGGCGTAGTGGTGATTCTGCATAATGCATAAACAACCCCTAAAATTTAACTAGCATCCATTTTAATTTTCTCTCTCCTACATGGCATGCTAAAATGACTAAATTACCCTTTAAAATAAAATAAAAATATTTTTTATTTACTACTCTCTCGCCTCCCTCTCTCTATCTCTCACTTTCAACTCTATTATCTCTCCTCCCTTCCTCTCTGTCTCTCTCTCTCTCTCCTTTAATTTTTTCTTCCTCTTTCCTTTAATTTTCAGTCAAAGAATTGGGCATCAAATTCTCTGCAATATTGGCAGGAGTCATATTGGTTTCCTCCAACAAGCATTTAATCTTAGTAAACAAAGGGTGGGATTCAATATCCAAGTAGTTATTGGCAAGCACTTCGAATGCTTCAATATCCAAGTAGTTATTCAATATCCAAACTTAAGTTTAATTCATTAATTGCTAATATATTTTTAAAGACCCAAAAGAATAAATTTGTTGTAATATTATTAGTTACTATTATTTTTTTTTATNGAATCAAACTTGGAACATTGTTCCATGTCCACATGATGTCAAACCCATTGGGTGTAAATGGGTGTACTCAGTTAAACTTCGATATGATGGGTCCTTGGATCGCTATAAGGCTCGATTAGTTGCTTTAGGTAATAAGTAAGAGTATGGCATCAACTATGATGAGACATTTGCTCCTGTGGCCAAAATGGCTATAGTTCGTGCAATTATTTCTATTGCTACATCACATGGTTGGCCACTTCAACAATTTGATGTCAAAAATGATTTTCCCATGGTGATCTCAAAGAGGATATTTACATGACACCTCCTCCTGGTTTGTTTTCCTTTTCTACTTTAGAAGTTTGTAAGGTGTATCGTTCGTTGTATGGATTAAAACAAGCTCCCAGGGCCTGGTTTGAAAAGTTTCGCTCTACTTTGTTTCAATTTAAACTTGTGCAAAGCCAGTATGATTCTTCATTATTTATTCGTAACACTACCACTAGAATTGTTATACTTTTGGTATATGTGGATGATATTATCATTACTGGAACAGATTCTATTTTGATAACTCAGCTTCAGCAACATCTTCGAGATTCTTTTCATATGAAGGATCTTGGTAATCTTACATATTTCTTGGGTTTAGAAATACACACTGATTCATCTAGCATTCTCTTACACCATCATAAATACATTCAGGATTTGATTAAGTTGGCTGGTCTTCAAGATTCTTCATCCGTTGATACTCATCTTGAGGTGAATGTTAAGTATCATGCAAATGAGGGATAGCTACTTTCCGATCCATTGTTGTATCTACAGTTAGTGGGTAGTCTAAACTACTTAACCATTACCAGACCAGATATATCATTTGCAGTGCAACAGGTTAGTCAATTTATGCACTCCCCACGACATCTACACTTGGCTGCTGTTCGTCGCATCATTCGATATCTCATAGGTACTACTTCTCGTGGTCTATTATATTCAGTTGGTTCTCCAATGCGTCTTGTTGCCTATAGCGATGCAAATTGGGTGATCTGTGACAGGACCCGCCCCGGAAATCCTTCCAGATTAACCGGAGAGGCCCTGCCTGAGGAAGATTCCACCAGAACCCTTCAGGGCAGCCGACAGAATCCTCCTCCGAAAAGGAGTTCAATAAATAATAAAATAATAAATAGGACAAAAAAAGTTGATAAGATATGCATTGCAACAAACAACTAGCCGTACTGAAATAAATAACATAACACATTAGGGAGAAGGTGGGAATGACAGAATCACTAAGTGAGATAACAAAATATAAATGATACAAATCCAACAATAAACAGAATAAAGAGAACATGATTTAATACATAAGAAGAAGTAGTAGCGGAAGTCGAGTGCGAATGCGATGCCGACGGTAGCTCACGAGGACCTGCAGCTATGACCTAGGGAACGAAGTTAAAAGCACAAAACGTGAGATATAAAATCTCAGTGAGTGCTCCTAGATAACTACAAAATACAAGTTCAGCAGTTTAAATCCTTTACACTCAAACCTCACGTCACTCAGTTGAAAGGTTCCCCGTTTTGAAAATCATTTCTCAAAACCCTTGGTTTAATCCCCAAAATCATTAAATCATTATAAAACAGTTTGTGGGGCAAAAACATAATTTAAAACGATCATTGAAAACACGAATCAATCACTAAAACCATAAATATAATCTCAACAAGAAAACATTAAATTTATTCGTAAATCATGTTTAATTAAAATGGCAAATAGAACATTTGTTAAATCCAACACCGATCTAAAATCAACTACCATGGGCTCCAACCCACAAATTCAAAACCATCAACTTAAAATCAGCAATCAACAAATATAAAACCCAACCAGTACCACAACATAGTATCGTGCCGTGTGACCCTCAGCGTCCTGATGGCGTCACAGGCTGGAAAGGGGGGTAAACTCATCACAACGAACCGGCGTCCCAAATTCGTCATGGCAGGATCCTCATCATCTCTCTCCCGACACGTGTCCGCAGCAGAGGATGGCATAATACATATAGCGCGCATAATAATCCATACATCTCAATCAACATCTCGATACCGTGTGGTACTCCTCAAAATCATTTCTAAAATCCTCCATCATCGAATATCAACAATTTTTCAAATCCTTTTACTTTTAAACAATTTTCCAAAATCTTCTCTTTTGAAAAATTTAACGAAAACAATCAAATATTTCGCATATCAGAAAATTGCCCCAAAATTCTTAAATTCCACAAAAGCCATAATTTTCTTTAAATCACCAATTTCCACAAAATTGTAAAATATCCAAAATATCAAAATCACCGATAACCATTTAAAACACAAATGCACATTTAGTCTTAAATCATCAATAATTTAAATCAGAATATAATATATTTAATAAGCATAATTTAAATGCGCAAGAAATTTCAATCAAAACAAATCATATGCGATTAAATCATAATAATATATAATCCCAAAATGATTTAGAAAATAAATGCACTCACAGGTCTGACGCGTGCTCCTGCTGGATCTCTGGTCCAGCCCTCGAACGTGTACGAACTCCTAAAAATAATTTACCGGAAAATTCTTTTAATTACCGAAAAACTAACCAAAGGCTCAGAGGAGTCCTCTAAGTCTCCAACTACAAAATTAAAACACTAAATACCAAAATTGCCCTTCAATTTCAGTAATTACCAAAATGCCCTTAACGGCAAAATCCCCAAAATTTGAATTATTCCGTCTCAAGTCCGATTTCAACAAACTTTATATAGAAACGAAATTGAAGATGCAAGGAATGAGAATCTACCTTCAATTTCAAGATTCGTCCCCGCCAATGTTCGGAATTGATGCCGGAAGATCGGACCTCAACTAGAATTAGGCGTTTCCGAATCTGACCGAAATTGGGTCAAATCGACTGTACAGCAAGCTTGCCCACGACCCCCGGAACGCGTTGGGACGGGAGGTGAGCACTCACTCGCCGCCTGTGGCTCCGCCGGAGGAAAGGAAGATCCGGCCAAAGATTGAGTCCGTTGAGGGTTTTAACGGCGGAGAAAAGGGGAGGGACAACCTGGGTTAGCTTCATCGGCACGAGGGGAAGCTTCCTGGATAGGCGGTGCACTACCACTCGCCGGTGGTGGAGCAGATCGGCGACGGTGCGTGGAGCTCGGGTCAGGCGGCGCGTGTAGCACGTGCGGCGGTCGTTGGAGCTCTAAAAAGTGCAGATCAGGTCGTCGGCGCAGTCTGAACCTCGTGGTGGTGGCTGTGTCGTTCCACTCGTCGGCGATCGGAATAGATCTAGGTGGAAAGGTGGCTGTCGCGGGTGGTTTTTCCGAGACTTCGCGGCCTTTTTCTGACGTGATACGGCAGTCTCCGGGGTCAATCTTGGTACCAACATGTAGATCGTCACACCAGCTTTCCAACGGTACCAAGCATGCTCCCTAACTCCACCGGAACAGTGAGATCTGGCGGGCCAAAGGTGGTGTCGCAACAGTGCACGGGCTGCACGGGCTGCACGAGCTCTCAGTTTTGCTGCAATTTCCGGCGATCTGGGTCGTTTTATGGCGAACCACCGGTACAGGGAGGAAGAGGAGGTCACCGGCTTCGATCTAAGGGTGGTGGTCGGCCAACTTCGGCCAGAGTGCGGTGGCTGTCGGCGTGGGAAGGTGGCGCGGTGAAGGTGGGGGAAGGGTCTTGGGTGTGTGCTGGAAAATTCTAGACCTTGGCCAAAAAGTTTAAGGATGAAGACAGGGGCAAAATGGTCATTTCCCATCCAAAAATATCAGTCCTTGCCAAATTACCAAACCCTTCACACTAAAATGACCATAACTTCCTGGTCTTAACTCCGAATCAAGCATACTACTAGTCTACGGACTTGTATTGATTAGCTCTATGCAACGGTACCAAAGTCAAAGCCAAAATATAACCACACAAAAAGTCAACTCTGAGCCCACTCAAGGTCAAACTGGTCAAACTTGAATTTTTATTATTTTTCTCAAAACGGAATGTTACTGCAACAACTATTCAAATAAAAGTAAGCAACAAGTGTACAAATAAATGTAAATTATATATGGTAGCAAACTTAAGTAGTGTTATATTTTGATGTTGAGCTATACTTTGTTTCTAGAGTGATGAATATATATATATATATATATATATATATATATATGAACGTGAGTATGGAAACATGCCAGGCTTTGCTGTGTATTATAGACATCCAAACAACCAACGAGTTACATATGGTTTGTTCATCAAGGTGGGTTTTTGGACATTTTAACTTGCCTGGTAATCCTTTTTTTATTGCTACAGCAAAAATTAAACTTCACTATTTTTGCATGTCATCTCTATAGGTTTTTTTTTCCTTAATATTCCTTAATTAGTAAGGTATTTGGTATCATTATCCCATGGTTTTGCCAATCAAGACAGGGAATTATAATAATTTATAAATTCTATAGACTTTGCCGATTCATCTCTATAAAAAACAATGTTCATCTCTATAGCTTTATTTTACAAACTCCAATGGCATGAAGAAGAATTATAATATAAATTATTTTTTAAGAATTTTAAACACAAATTCTAATTTGGTGTCCAAACCAGACCAACAAAAACTAGTTAGCTTAGTTATGTTTTCTAGCTTTAGTTCAGTCCAAATGTAATGGTTACTTGTGTGTGTTTAGCTTAAGTTTTGATACATCCAGCAATCAATTTGTAAGCCAACATCTTGGCTCTTTAGGGTAGCAAAAATCTTTTGTTTAATGAAGCATGGCTTTGCTGCATAATTTGAAAGATTAGGTGTAGTTAACTGTTCAAGTTTGTGATATTTAGACAGATTAATAAAAGTGGTTCTTTTGCTGGTTTTTTGAGTTCATATGTTTCTCTATTTTTTTTCATGCCCTCCTCTTTTAGAAAGCTCTTGGTAGAGCCTTCACGGAATATATTTTTCTAGTTTTATGGGCAATGAGAAACTAGTAAAAAGAAGCTTACTTCCAGATATAATATCAAGAACTTTGGCTTCAATTAGCAAAGTATATCAACTAAAAATGGAACAATATGAAAGCAACAACAATGAAAAGGAAGCTTATAAACAAAGGATTATCAATTCCTTGAGCTTGTCTTGGTGGGAAGAAAGAATAACATAAGGGTCAAGTAAGTCAAACAAAAAAACGAAAAACAAAATATAAAAAATAGTAAAAGGTAAATAAGTCCAGCTAGTTATTTGTCTCACACCTGCTAGAAGATTCAAACTGATGATCTGGATAGGAAATAGTTTCTACTTTCTATTTACTCTGTTCTAATACTTATTAGGACTGTCCTATAACTTTATGATCAGCTGTGAACATGTAAGCAAATTGTTGCCCTTAGAGTCATTAATTCAATTGAACTAAGATCAAGAAAGATGTAAAGAAGGGACAATAGCAGCACCGAAATGTGTCGAACTCTGAAGCAATATTATTGGTGGGTCAGAATGAAAAGGAAAATTGCATAGTATGTTTCTAAATGCCTAATATGTCAGTAGGTGATGGTAGAAAGACAAAAACCGTTAGGACTCTTATAGGCTTTATCGATTCCTGTGTGGAAGTGGGAGAACATTACTATGGATTCCGTTTTCAAGCTGCCGTGCACTCCAAAAAAGCATGATGGAATTTGGGTGATTGTGGACTGCCTAACCAAGTCTACACGCTTTCTGTCTATAGTGAGTTTACATGGAGTTCCAGTATCTATAGTGTCGGATAGAGACCCAAGGTTCACTTTGAGGTTTTGGAAGAAATTACAAGAAGCACTTGGCACTCAACTACTTTTCAGTACCGCTTTCCATCCTTAGACATATGGGTAGTCAGAGAGGATGACTCAAACTCTAAAGGATATGTTGAGGTCATTTGTATTGCAGTTTTAAAAATATTGGGAATCTAACTTACACTTGGCCGAGTTCACATATAATAACAGTTACCACTCTAGCATTGGAATGTCATCATATGAGGCACTGTAAGGCAAACAATGTCGGACCCCGTTGTGTTGAGATGAAGTGGGTGAAGGAAAACTCATTTGATCTGAGTATGTTCAGATAATGGTTGATAAAGTGAATGTTATCAGAGACCAACTGAAGATAGATATGCAAAAAAGCTATGCAGATAGGAGAAGAAAAGATATCGAGTTTGAAATTAGATATTTAGTCTTTTTTTAAGCTTTCACTTTGGAAAGGCGTTGTACACTTTTAGAAGCTTGGAAAGTTGACTTTGAGGTATATTGGACCATACAAGATACTTAATCTACTTGAATACATGCTTGATTTTCTCGAAATTTTTTGTTAATTAGGTGTTTCAAGTCTCCATGTTGCAAAAATAATCATCAGACCTTTCACTGGGGCTAGAGTCATCCGCTAGTAAGCTGCAAAAGATTTGTCATATAAGGAGTATCCCATTTAGATAGTAGAGAGAAAGAACAAGTGCTGCATCCAAAGGTAAATTCGATTGCCAAAGATGTTTGGCAGAATCATGTGACAGAAGGGGCGATATGGGAATCTAAGAAGCTGATAGGAGAGTAGTATCCCTACCTTTTCAATGAGGGAAGGCTTTAATTTTGAGGATGAAATTTTTATAAGAGTCGAAGGTTGTAACGACCTGAATTTTTTTACATTTTCTCTATTTTAAAAATCTGACCAAGTTGATCAGTGACAAATCAAATTTTGATTTTTCTAGCAGTTAATTTTTTTGCTTGACCACCTCAAGCATAGTATAGTGCTCATTAGTACGAGTCCATAGACTGGCAGTATAGCTAAATCTGAGTTGCAATTTTAAAATGATGGACATTTTACTGTAAAGTTTTAATTCTGGATAAGTTGAAACATGAGGCTAACTCACCAACTTATCAAACTTTAACTATTGAGTATTTTCTTACATGAGATTATATCATTTAATGGACGTGAGTCAATTTGTGAAACTATTACGCATAAAATGTCATCATTTTATGCGCATTTGAGGACTTAAACAGGTAAAATTTACTAAAAAAATTTATTGTGACACCTGGAACATGCTTGTGTATATAAATATGACATAATGCATTCATTTCAAGGCATCATCTTCTAAAAAAAAAAACCTAGCTAGAATTTCTCTTCCAAATTCTAGACATTTCTCTTATTACCACCAAGCCACTTTCAAACTTCAAACCTCTATAACTTCTTCATTTCTTGGAGTTAGAAGGCAAGGTTGGCATTATTGGAAAGTTTGTGCATTGAGCTACACGAACATATCAATTTCATTGCCAGAAACTCACTAGAAACTAACAAAAAAAAAAAGCCAAAGTTCTCAGAAAACCANTAGAAACTGACAAAAAAAAAAGCCAAAGTTCTCAGAAAACCACCATAAACGGCCACCCCTCCACCAAGCTCCACCATGTTTTGCAATGTTTAAGGCCACACTACCACCACCATTAGTCTTTTACACTCCAAATAACCTCCACCGGCCACCAGAGCCACCACATGCGCCTCTATCGATCTTGAATCCTCCATGGATTCCGGCTAGTTGACTGGAGATTTTTCGATGTGAATGGATCTTCCCAGAAGCATCATCAGACCTTGGGCAAGCTAATGGTGGTGACCTTTTGCTATGATTTTCCTCATCGACGGCAAGTGGGTGCTCACCACCAGTCTCGACATGTTCTTTGGATCATGGGAAAGCTAGCTATGTCGTCAATATGATCCAATTTGGCCAAATTCAAAAATGCCTAATTTTAGCCATAAACGCAATTTTTCATGAACAATCTTGGTCATCAACAATGAGGAATCACCAAATTGAAAGTAATTTCTCATTCTTTTCATTTTTAATTTCATTTCGATATAAAGTTTCTAGAAAATGTACTTGGAAAGGAAAAACCCAAGTTTCAGCCTGAAGCCGAAAAATGAGATTGAAATCGGACTGTTTCGAAATGAAATTGAGTGAAATTGGGAACTCAATTATGTTCCTAGAGGTATTGGAAACACAATTCAATGCTCAATTTTCGGTTAATTTTGGAGAAATCAAAATCCTAAATTTTGGGTATATGGTCGAGAAAAACATTTTAATAATTACTGAAATTGAAGGGCAATTTTAGTAATTAGTATTTTAATATTGTATTAGGGACTCAAAGAACTCTTGAGCCTTTGGCTAATTTTTTCGCTAAGTAAAAGAATTTTGGGTGAATTATTTTAGGCATTCGTGCATAGCCGAGAGCTGGTTCGGAGATGCAGCAGGAGCACATATCTGATCTGTGATTGTATTTATTTTCTAAATATTTTGGAATTATATACTATTATGATTGAATTGCATTTGATTTGTTTGAATTTGATTTTATTGTGCATTTAAATTATGCTTATTAAATATATGATATATGTGGAATTAAATGATTGTTAAATCTAGGTTATGCCTTGTATTTATAATTTTAATAGAACTTGTATTAATTTAAAATAAATATGAAATTTGTGTTTTAAATTGTTATTCGGTGATTTATGAAATTTTTTAGATATTTTTCATAAATTTTAGAAATTTTGGATAGAAAAAAGTGATTTTAAAAAAGTTGTGGCTTTTGCGAGATTTAAAAAGTCTTGGGGGAATTTTTTGATGGTTAAACAATTTTAATAATTTCGTGAATTTTTCCAAAATAGAAAATTTTGGAAAATTGTTGAATTTATTGCAATTTTAAGATAAAAGGATTTGAAAATATGATCAAATCCGATGATGGGTGATCTCTGATATTGTTTTCGGAGTACCACACAATATTGATATATTGATTCAAAAATGCATGATATTATTCGTACTATTATGATATTATGCAATGCTCTGCTGTAAACACGTGTTGAGAGATAGGTGATGAAGATTTTTCCATGATGTATTTGGAATGCCGGTCTGTCATGATGAGTTATACCCCCTCCCTTGCCTATGACACTGTCAGGACGCTAAAGGTCACACAACCAGATGCTAGAGTGCTGTACAAGTTTTGATATATGATTGTTAATTTATGGTTTAAGATTGGTTTTTGAATTTACGGGTTGTAGCCCATCTATTTAATTTTCCTAGTTGTGGCCCATGGCTTGGCATTTTATGAGAATCTGTTCAACAAAAATGAATTTAAATATTTTATGGAATTTCATTTATGGTTCTAGTGATTGATCCGTGATTTTAAGTGAATATGTTAAATTGCATTTTTGCCCTTGAATCGTGTTATAATGATTTAATGATTTTTGGGAAATAAAGCTAAAGGTTTGTGAAATTATTTTTCAAAACTGAAAACTTTTTAAAGAGTGACGTGAGGTTTTGAGTGTAAGGAATTTTACCTACTGGGATTTATTTGGTAGTTACTTAAGAGCATTTATTGAGATATTCGTATCTCACGTTTGTATTTTAATCTCGTTCCCCCCAGGTCCTAACTGTAGGTTCTCGTGAGCTATTGTTGGCATCGATCTGTACTTGGCTTTGCTACTGTTTCTTTGTTTATGTAATAGATTTTGCTACTTTTATTCGGTTTTACTTTCGGATTGTATTATTATATAATTTCCGCTTATCTCACTTAGTGGCTTTGACATTCCACCTACTTTCCAAACTAAATTAACAGTTTTGTATGCTATATCAATGTGATGTATGCTTTATTTCACAAATTATATCTTAATTATTGATTACTTGTTTAATAAACCCTCTTTCAGAGGATGATTATGTTGGCTACCCGAAGGGTTTTGATGGAATCTTTTTCAGGCGGGGCTTTTCTGAAAAATCTGGAGGTATTTTCAAAGTGGGTCTTGTAATTATATGTTGAGTTTTAGTTTCTTCTTTGATGATTTTTTGGTGAAACCATTTGAACATACATAGTATTCTCGGACATGGATGAGTCCTAGCGTAAGACTTATGATCATCTCAGTATAGCTGAGTCGAAAACTTAGCAATTTTTCAATGTTTGTCATCATCGGAAGTCCTCGTGCTTGTCTCAGACTTTTGTGCATTTGCTCGCATATGCAGTGTTGCTTGTCTCAGCCACTTGATTGTTTTGGACACTTTGTTTGTCTCGGACTCTTTGCTTGTCTCGGGCTCTTTGCTTATCTTGGCATTGTTGTTGTCAGACATAGTTGTCTCGAAAATAATTGTCTTTGACATACGGAGAGCTAGTCTCGGACATTCTGAAGGAAATAATTATTGACTTGGCTTAAGATATTACCCTCAGACAAAATTCCTCAGACAATTATCATCCTCGGATATTTTATCCTCAAACATCCAACCTCATACTTCATCTTTAGCTATATTACTTTTGGATATTTTAGTCTATCTTCCTCGGACACTTTGGCCACAACCATTTACACTCTTGGACATTTCAGGCTCAGACATTTGCTTATCTTTTCTTGTCTTAGACATTGTTGTCTCAGTATTTTTTGGCTCTGACATTTATCTCGGACATTGCTATTTCAGCCTTTCTTGTCTCTGAAATTGTTGTCTCTGCATTTTTTGGCTTTGACATTTATCTCGGACATTGTTGTATCACCATTTCTTTTCTCAGACATTGTTGACTCAGTCTTTTTTGGCTCAAATATTTGTCTCGGATATTGTTATCTCAACGTTTCTTGGCTTGAACATTTGTCTTAGCTCTGCTGACATGCTGTATTTTATTTGTGGCAAAATTGCGACCTTTCAACAGTTGATTGGGTCCCACGATTTTATCTAGATTAGTATGCAAAGCTCCTCCAGAATTTGGAAAAATCCACTCTCGAGCATTATTGTTTCATCAAGCTCTTTGGAAACGATGCCACCTCACTTAATTGAGAAAGGAAACTTATTAAATCAACAATAATTTCGCCACTATGGTTAAGAAAAATAAATAGTAACTTAGAGCAAATAAAGTGTAAAATATGTGCTTCTGATTATTTATGTTTTTTCATCTATTAATACTGTAAATAATTACAACATGTAGGAATTTAAGAAATAATAGATAATGAAGTTAGAAACATAAAAATGGCTAGGGAAAGGAAAAGATTTTCATATTATGCATGAAGAAAACAAATTTTAAATTGGCAAAATAGCTCCTATTTTGATAAACCAACCTAGCTATGAGAATTGAAGATGAAAAACAAGATTGCCATAGTTAGATGATGGCCAAAAAATGTCATAACTAATAACCATATAATGAATTGAAGAGAAAACAGATGTGGGTTCCTTTGACTTTCAATTACATTTGTTAGGATGATGCAAAAAGGATAAAAAAAGAAAAAAAGAAAAGATGGAGATGGAAAATAGAAAGCCAAGATGTCGCTTGCCTGACAAATTCTAATCGTCCGAATGGAGGACAACCCAACAGACCCATTTGAGAAGTTCTGCTTTTCACAACTTCAGCTGCTGGCTTCAAAATCTCTTTGGATCGGAGATCATCGAAGATAGAGATGAATAATTGAAGAAGTAGATGTTGCAAGGGTCGGCTGCAAAGGCTATAGAATCAAAGATGAACCGAAGGATTATATAAACTTGTAAAACTTGGAGAAGAGGATTATAAATTCTCAACACTCAACATGATATGAATGGGAGGAAGTATCCTCAAAAAACTGCAAGAAAGGTAAAAGAAAAAAAAAAGTTCTCCATTCGGTCTATGCGAAGGAGGACACATAAAAAATAAAAAAAGCTAACAACAATGCGAAAAATGACAAAAGAAAATAAAATTGAAAAAAGCCTAATAGGTATAGGAGGAACTATTTTTTGATCCATAATGGATGCAGTACCATATATAGGTATAAAACCACAAATATGCCAGATCAACATAATGACGTGGCATGCCACTTGGAAACTCTAAGCCATAGACAGAAATTTCGAAACCACAAGTTAATTTGGACTCGGTTTAATAAAACCCGTGTAAACTTTGGTCTCGGATACAAAGCTAACCTCAGGTCAATGTCTATAATAACTGTCAACGAGTCATATCAGCGTCAAATCACATTTTTCATATACTAACCGCATGATCAAATGGTCAAAGGCATAATTAAAATCAAAAAAATCAAATCAAAGGTAAAGCAAAGAGGTAACACAAAACAATATACTATAAATATAATACATATTGGATTAATTACATTCATTCTGTCATTCAAACTCTTGTCATTTCTTCTTTACTGACTTGAGCGTCGGAATGCCTTTGGCAGCTATCACACCGGTGCTCCAATGACTTTCACTGTGATCTTGTTTTGCAGGTATCAACAATCTTAGAATTCCACGTGGCAAGTATAATTTCTCGTATCAACATACCATACTACATATTTCAGACATTTCATTAACTTTTCTTTTTTGCAACTCATATTAAAAAAATATTAATTCAATAGTTTCCATTCTTCTTGTTTCTTTTCCTTTCAACTGTAATCTATCATACAGAGATACTTTATATTCACCAATCCCACGAATTCAAACTCCAAGCACTTTCCAGCAACCTAATGCAAAGGAATAAATTGGTGATGGTAATAAAAATAAAAAGTCTTTACTCTAGTGATTCTTTTATCCCTAGTCAATGTCATAAAATTGTCATGCATATTTGTGTAAGTTTCTAACCTCCTGAAAATTGAACTTGTTTCTTATTCATTCGTATTTCTAACGAAGAAAAATCATAACTTTACAATATTGCAACCAAAACTGGAAGGATATTAATGACCTGCAAGAACCTTGACGGATATAATAAACTAATTAACAATTTACTATCAAAAAGCAATACGAAAATAATCAACCAGCCCCAACCAACAAAATTAAAATTATAAAATAAAAAAAAAGAACTTTCCTCCCGTACCAAAAAGAAAAAAAGAAAAGAATTCCTATGTTCTTCACAAATCAAACAAACCACGAATATAAACATAAGTAAGCGAACAGCAAAACATCCACGATTTTCGCACCAAAATATAAAATTTTCCCCCTAAAATTACCTTGTGAGAAGCAATAGGCACAATCTTCAACGTTTGGGTTGCTTTATCAAGAGCCCCAAGCGTTTATCATATATTATACAAATACATAAACAACTTTGACTATTATCTTAATTTTTTTAAATTTTTTCTAAAATGTTGTAAAAACAAATTAATGATTCGAAATACTAAAGAGATATTTTCATATTCTCTATTTAATATACCATTCTGGGAGATTAAATAACCTAACCAAGAGGTGCAATTGTTTTAAACATAACAAAAATAAAGACCAGCGCAAAAACAGCAGCTGCAAAAATAGAGGTAGAATTATTTCATAATATTCTACTGGTTCACATAATAATTATTCAATATAAAAATATTTATTTCTTACTATGTTTTTCATCATATTTTTTCTTATGTTTCCTTACATAGTCAAATTTTGTTGTCCTGTTTTTAAATTCTAATGTTGCTTCCATCCATATATATATATATAAATCCATAATTAATGCCCCCATTTTAGGTTTAGCCTTCAAACTCCTTTTCCTACCCCATTTATTTTCCAAATAAACTAGAAAAACAAAGACAATTAGACCAAGCATATCTCTAAATCTACCCTTTCCTTGTTAATTTGTCAATTTAGTTCACACTGTATAGTTTTCCATTGTAGGATAACCTTTTAGACCCAAATTAATGCATATTTTAGCATCAAAATATATCTAACTTAATATGTACCAACATATATATATTTATTTACTTATATGTATATACAAGCATACAGATGGTCACACATATACACAAAAAAGATAGCCTAAAACAAAGTCTGATTTTGTCTAATTTAGGCCAATATAAATATTTAGACTGAACAATCTTCAATCTTAAATAGATCAATGATTATTTTTGAAACGTATCTGGATCGCACAGTATAATAGCTTCTTACTGTTTGTACAGGGGAAACGTGGCGGAATGAAATACTAGTAACAAATACAAATAAACAAACATAGTTACAAAAGATAATTAAAAAAACCATAAACCTCTACTTCAAAAGTGTAGATCCACGACACTAAATACCTGATATGGAAAAAATTTGTGTCACGAAAAAATAATAACCAAAGACACAACTATGTTGCAAAATTATTTCATCAGTGACAAGTAACACACATATTCCACCACTGTCGCTAAAAATTTGTCGCCAAAAACAATTCGTGATACAAATTAAGTGAGTGCAATGCATACGTCTCTAATTTAACGTGTCGCTAAAGAAAGAGGTACCAAACCTAATTAGTGACACCAAACGAAGTAATCTCTAATTGTGGGACATACAACAATGCATACGTCTCTAATTTAAGGACATTTAGCGACGCACATCGCATTTTTCACTAATTAAGTGAGTGCAAATCCAAATTAGCGACACATAGGGAGAAATTGTGACGCATGTGTTGCTATTTACATGGAGGAAAATCCAAATTAAGGACACAAAGGAATTGTGTTGCTAATTTAGGGACAAACAACAACACATGCCTCGCTAATTAATTCATACCTACTAAAAATCAATTTACAGCTACCAAAAATAAATTCACAACTTCCAAAATATTAGTTCAGATTGACCATTCTTTATCTATAAATACATACCTTTTGTCTTTCACAATCCACTCAACATTTTCAATTCTCTTTTATATCTTTCTTGTCCTCTATGACGAAAGCGTTTCAACTAGTATTCTAAATTATTCAGCCGAAATTCTTTCAAATTAAAAGGAACCAATGAAATATTCATTAGGAAAAAAAATTCCCAACTAAGCATGGATATACTTTATGTTTTTTTTTCTTTTCGATTTAGCTTATAATTTTCCAAAATAAAAGCAAAGGTTGAAATATTCTTGAGTATTATGCTATTTTATTTGATCGACCCACTACAAATCGTCGATCTATGTGCATCCAGTAGTTCACCTATCTAAAGATCAAATATTTTATTTTAAGTACACTAAATGCGGGTCCAAAAATGGATGTTAAAAAGTGGTAACCATTGGCAAACTAGGATTGAAAAGAAGCTTGATTAATGGATGATTAGGTATGAGGAGTGAGTCTATAGATTAAAGGAAGAGATAAAAATGCTAAATATATTGTTTGTTATGCATTGTCAAAATATTCTCAACTTTGCATAGATATTCTTTATGGTTTCTCTCTTAGATTTAGCTGATACTCTTGCAAAAGAAAGGCAAATGATGAAATATTTTTTATCATTACTGTCTTTAATTTGATTGACCCACTACTAATACGTCGATCTATGTGCCTCAAGTAGTTCACCTACCTAAAGATCAATTATTTCATTCTTAGTACACTAGATGCAAGGCCAAGCTGGATGTCAAAAAATTGCAAGCAAACCGGTTCCAACTTGGAAAAGGTTCGCCATCATCTTCTCACTCGGCCATTTCCCATTTATCAAGATCGATGGAGAATTTACGTAAACGTACTCGGTTATGAGAGATTGTTTGTTATGTAATGTCAATAAAATAATAATAAATTATATTTGTTATCTGAGATTTGTTTGTAGCACTATAGCATATATAGAAGCCTTTCAAGAAGATTTAATACAATATTGTTTAATAAACAAGATTTTATATATGATCAATAAACAATACCATTTAGTAAACATGATTTAATAAAATAATTTACTATAATATTGTTCAGTAAACTATATTTTATGTTTAATGTTATATGTATCAAAATATTTATCAAATAACACATGTTATAATATTATTAAATGAACATGTATATAATAAATGAACATGTTAAATGAACCAATTCAACTTTGCTACAACATTTACCACATTATTTGATAAATAAATTTAATGAGTATTTTGATATCTCTAATGTTATTAATATTCAAAATATTACAGTTCCTAAATCAGTTAATTTATAACGAAGTACTATTAAAAAAGTTCATTAACTTGCAACTCACATCACAAAAAAAAAATTTCAGTTTTTTTTTCTCCTATTCAATCTCACTATTTATTTTAACCATTCAAATAATTAAATAAAAGCTTTAGTGACGCCTTGCTTTACTAAAGATCCGATGCCAAACAAAAATAGTGATGCAAGTTGTCGCTAAAAGCTTTTCGCTACAAGATGCATCGGTAAAGCTTCTTACACAAATGGCAACGCAACTAAGTAATATTGCAAGTAAGTTTACATATATATATATATATACAATAGTATTTATATTGTTCAAAGCTCGCAGTTTGTATTTTTTATTAATAAATTTTTATTCATGTATGTGTTTTTTGTTTTGTTTTGTTTTTGTTTACTTTTATATAGGTAATACTAAGATTATTGCTTTAATTAATTTAATGAGGAATGGATAAGTCATTAATATATTCAAATAGACAATCAGATCAATTTTCCAACGGCGTAAAGGAATTTTTAGAGTTTGTTGTGAAAAATGTAGGTGATTGTATTGTTGTCCGGTGTCCTGGCATGGAGTCTGAAAATATGACATTACATTTTTTTAAGGATATAAAAGGTAATATATACTGGAATGGGTTTGATAGAAACTACCATCGATGGATTTGGCATAGTGAATGTTATGAATCTGTTGTTGAGACGTCTTTACAATTTTATAATCTAGATGTAGATTTTGATGAAGATGATAGTCATAGTGAAAAAGATGTGGCATATAACAACATTGAAATGACTGGTGATGCCTTTGATAATATTGGCAGTAATTTGCATGTCTGTTGGAGGATGCAGATAAACCTTTGTATCCATGATGCATCAATTTTACCAAGTTATTTGCTATTGTCAAATTGTATAACTTGAAGGGAAGATATGGACATTATGACAAGAGCTTTGATGCACTACTGAAGTTGTTATTTGAGTTGCTACCATGTGATAATGTGTTGCCAATATCTATTTATGATGTTAAAAAGACTTTAAAGCATTGGGAATGATGTGCGAGAAGATGCACGCTTGCTCCAAAAAAATTATTTTGTTTAGAAAGCAATATGCATGTATGATTCTATGTCCTAAATGTGGATCATCTATATGGAAAATTGGAGAAGATAATACTGTTACCAAAACACCATCTAAGGTTTCATGGTACTTTCCACATATTCCACACTTTAGAAGGATGTTCCACAGTGTTTCACTTGCTAAGAATTTGAAATGGCATGCAAATGAAAGAAAAGTTGTAAAAGGGAAAATGCAACACCCATCAGATTCTCCAACTTAGAAATTGGTTGACCTTTTTTTGCCAGACTTTGCAGAAGAAAATAGAAATCTAAGACTTGCTATTGCAGCAGATGGAATGAATCCACACAATTTACATAGTACTGTGTACAGTGTTTGGCCTGTGATCACACTTGAAGCAAATATTCATGATGTTAACTCTTCTAATTTTTGGATCTAAACAACCCAGCAACCAAATCGATGAATAATTAGAGCAAATAATTGAAGACTTGAAGAAGTTGTGGGATGAAAAGAGTTCACTTTAAGGGTAATGTTTTTAAGGACGATAAATGATTTTTCTACTTATGGCAAGTTGGCTGGTCATCCAAAGAAGGGATATCATGCCTGACAATTTGCAGTGAAAATACTTTTACTCAACGCTTGCACAATGATACAAAAATGAGTTTTGTCGGGCATAAAAGATTTCTTCCTCCAAATCATACTTTCAGCAAGCAAAATCAAGCTTTCAATAGCTTTCAAGAATTTGGAAAGCCTCTGATACCATTTACCAGAGAGGAAATATTATCCAAGCTTATATTGTAGACATTGAATATTGTTGGAAAAAAAAAGTCAATATTTTTTTATTTAAAGTACTAGAAATATCTACATGTAAGACACAACTTAGATGTCATCCAAGTAAGACGAAAGATGGAATTAAAATGCTCAGTTGGATTTAGTATAGATGGGTTTGGGAATGAAATGGCCCTGTCAGTACATGGAACACGTACTTTTTTACCGTAAGCGTGCTATGCATTATCCATACAAGAGAAAAGATATATTTTGTCAGTGTTTGGCAGAATTCTAGATGGTTACTCTTCAAATTTTAGAAATATTGTGAAAATGGATGCCTTGAAGCTAGTAGGGATGAAGTCCCATGATAATCACATATTGATGTAGCAAATATTCCCTCTTGCAATACGCTTAGTGCTTCCTAAAAATATTAGAGTTGCAATTGCAAGAAATATTTTTTTTTTAATTTCTTATGTAGAAAGTCTATTGATATAACTGCGCTGGATGCCATACAGAATGATCTTGTGAGAACATTGTGCTTGATGGTGAAGTTTTTTTCACCATATTTTTTGAAATAAAGGTCCATTTAACTATGCACATGGTAAGAGAAGTTAAATTGTGTAGACCGATATATTTTAGATGGATGTACCAACTCGAAGGTACATGAAATTATTGAAGAGTTATGTTAGCAACAAAAATTGCCTAGACGGTTCTATTGCTGAGAATTATATTGCTGAAGAAGTAATTGAGTTTTGTAGTGAGTATTAAAGAGGGTTAGATGCAATTGGAAGCCCTTTTAAAAGATATCAAAAGCTTAATGACAGGATGGATATCGGTGCCCCTATTAAAGGCTTTGGGAACAGGTCCATAGCTGTGTACTTTCGAACATGCCAGAAATAAAGCCATAGAAGAGGTACGTTGTTTTATTGGTAACGTACTTCCGAATGCACTTATATATATTTAGTTAAATGTATTTGTGGCAGTTTTCTTTTGGAAGCATTAAAAGTAGATAAAAAAAGAGGAAAGTGGGAAAAATGGTTTCAAGATGAACACAACTGCACATTTATGTATTGGTTATGTGATAAGGTATATATAATTAGAAATGTTAAAATTTTCTAATTTCTTTACTACTACCAATTTGCTAATTACATTTAATTGATGTTCTTAGGTTGACACTGATCGATGTCAACCAAATTGTACTGTGAATGAAATATTGAGGTGGATAGCACAAGATCCTCAATGGGTAGTAACTAAGCATGAAAGATATGTCATTAAAGGTGTTTGATTCAACACAGTGTAAAGGGATAATAAATGTGTCACACAAACCAGTGGAGTCAAAATAGTTGCTCAAGGTCTGCATTATCCTAGTGCGAAGGACAACAATCCTAGTTTAGCAGATATGCAGATATGACTTACTACTGGAAAGTAACATAAATTTGGGATGTCAATTACAATTGTTTCCACCTTACTATTTTCATGTGTGACTAGGTTGACAACAATACTGGTGTGAAAACTGATGAAATAGGTTTTACATGTCTAAACATCAACAAGATTGGTCATAAATCAGATCCATTCATTATGGCTTCACAAGCGCAATAAGTATTTTATGTTGAAGATCAACTTGATGCATGTTGGCCCGTAGTATTAGCTCCACCACAACATGATGTATTTGTTGATGTTGAAGAAGATGAAGACATTACGATGGATCATAACTTGTTTGTTGATCATCTTCCATATGAGGTTGACATTGATATTAATTTGACAAAAACTTTGAAGAAGTTTGTGTTCATGATGATTGTGAAGCGATATGGGTACAATACATATATGTTTTTAATGAGAATCAAAATTGTTGGATTATGTTTGTAACACTAAACTTATTATATTTTATTTTATTATATTTGCAAATTGTAATTTAGCATCACTCTACATCGCTAAATAAAAAATTGTCATAACTAAAAAAATTGTAACAAATAACTGTAAAAACGGGTTATTAAATTGTAACAAATAACCATAAGAAAAAAAAAATTTCATGCTCAAGGCAAAGAATCCTATGTGCTAGCCAGGCGCCTAGTACAGCACCTTGGATTCTTTTCCTTGAGCATGAAATTTGCAAAATCCGCAATGTAGTTTGTTGCTGAAAAAGGCAATTAAATTGTAACAATAGAGAAATCTGTGATGCATTTGCATTGCTAAAATCCATTTAGCAATGCAGCGCATCATGGAAGTGAAGAGTTATAAATCTGCTATGCAGTGTGTCGTGGGTTGCCCAAATTTATTCGCGGGATTAATTCCCACCAACCCATTATTTCCCCCTTTTTTCTATTATTCATCCTCCCTGCCCCGGAAACCTACCTTTATTAACCTCTATTCTTTCTCTTCTCCTAATCTCCACCTCCTCATCCAAAGAACTGCCAAAACAAGCCATCTCCTCCTTTCTCCACCATGCCACCGCCGAACCCATCCTTTCTTTCTCCTCCTCCACACCGCCGCTGCGAAACCCATTGTTCCTTTACCTCTACACCGCTGCAAAGATAAATCTTCCATATGAGTTATTTTCATTTATTTTTTGGTATTCAAAAAACTTTAATACAGTAGAATTCCATATGCTATTTTCTATCTTCCTCTATTGTATATCTTTGCTTTATAAACTATTTGCATGAAAGTTTGCTTGTTTTGTTGCTTGAAATGATAATGGTTCAAAGATGCATAAAAGCCATTTTGTGTGAATCATTTGTCATGTGAGATATATGGTTTTGTCAAAGAAATTGAAGTAAAATATTTGTTTTCATGAGAAACAGATTCTTTTGGTCCTATGGTGAAATGGATTTTTCTTGGGAAATATGAATTTGATTAGTGGTTTCAGATTTTTAAGAGAAACAAATAATAATTTAAGTGGGTGGCTATAATTTTCCATTACCAGCTTACTAATCTGACTTTGCTTTGGTTGTTGAAAGTAAATAATAAATAGTGTATTTGTGTAACATCCCGTCTCGGGAAGATATTGAGAATTTCTCAAAGTTGACCGAGTTGACCAAGTTTGACCAAGGAAGGGCTCGGGGTTGACTTTTTGTGTGAGCGTACGATGGCTTTGAATAAGGTACCGTTACGTAGAGCTAGTCGATATGAGTTCGTAGACTAGTAGTACGCTCGATTCGGAGCTAAGACCGAGAAGATATGGTTAAAAGTGTGCGAGAGGTATTTTGGTAATTCTGCAAATATGGAAAATGACTAAAATGCCCTCAGCTTTATATTAAATAATGTTAGAAGGATCTGGAAAAAGGAGGGAGGCATGCGCGTTTTCCCCTCCCCGGTGCCAACCAGCTCCCGTGCATCTTCCCCCTGCGCCGCTGCATTTTCGCCGGGAACGGCGGCTTTCTGGCCAAAATTAGGCCGGGAACTCTTCGGAAAAGGACTCCAGCGACTTCCCCTCTCCGTTGGCGCCGGTGGCTCGCCGTGGAAAGGTCCATACCGCCGGAAATTAAAGGAAGCCCGGTCAGCTGCGTTTTTTGAATTAGCCGGATTCCGGCGGAGTCAGGCCGACCCACTGCCCGGGAAAGGTTCGCCGGGTCCTCCTCTTTCTTTCCCCACCCTCGGCTGGCCGTGAAATGCCGCAGATTGCCGGAATCGACGACGGATCCGGCGAGGGCCGTCTCTCCTCCAGTCGCCGGATCTCGGCGGTTTCTGGCGATGAAACTGGTCCTTTCCCCCTATTTTGGACCTTCAGAAGCTAATTCCGGCCTCCGTTCGTCTCGAAGCTCGCTCGTGTGGACTGCATGATTTGAGGGTGCTCGGCCACCGCTTCCCGGCCATTTTCCAGCCACCACCGGCGGCGGTTGGACGAGGTAAAAATACGGGTGTACTCTACTCCTTTCAAGCTTCGTTTCGACATATAATTTGAATATTAAAACTGAGTATTGAAATTTACCCGGTTTGAACTGTGATGTTAATAATTGTTAAAATAGAAATTGTTGTTAATTGGTGATATAGATATGTGTGGTGATGTTTTGGTGTTTGTTGTGGAATGAATTGGTGTGCTGAAATTATAGGATTGATTGTGTGGTTGAATTTCGGGATTATTAATAACGGTTTCGGAATATATATACATTATATAATTGGTCGGTGAATTAAATACGTATATGTGGGCCAATTGGTGTGTTAATCGCTATGTGGAATTGTTATGTGGAATTGAATGTGTATGTGGGTTTGATTGTTGAGAATCGATTGGATTGCGTATGTGGATTTGGGTGTTAATCATTGTGTGGCTTTATTTATGAGAATTTGATCGAGTGAACTGTTCTGTGAAATGTATACGTAAGTATATAATTATTGTGACATAAGTAGTTGCTGGTTGATTATGTTGAAATATATATATTTTAATATGTGGAAATTTATTTATTGTGTATTTTCTTTGGATTAAATGCTGAAGGTGTTTGATTGTAGCATATTTGGTGTAAATATGCTTTTGGAACTACATGTAGCTTGATCCCTTGTAGAAAGGGTATGTAGGCAGCTCAGTTTTAGACTGAGTGCAGCTACACCGTATTTAAACAATACATTTGTTTAAGTGTTGAGTCTTGTACTGATTTGTGGTTTATTTGTGTGGGAAATGCGTGCTGGTAGAATAAATATGGTTTAGGACTGGTTTTCCTTGCAGGTTTGTAGCTTTTGTTTTGGGGAGTGTTAGAAAACAGCTGAAATGCTGCCGAAATTTTTATAGAATTTCCGGCAGTAGAGAAAACCTTTCGGTCTGTTGGTTTTTTTTTACCCTTTTGAAAAGTGGTTTAGCGGACTTTCACGACTGCTTGTGGCTTAGTGGCAACATTAAGTCACGTAGGCAGGATCCAGTAGGATTGGGTCCTGTCAACTGTCTACATACCCTTTCTACAAGGGATCAAGCTACCTGTAATTCCAAAAGCTATTGTGACGATCCGGATCTAAAAAGCTAGAGTAAGTGTGGGCGGGTGCAAAGGGCACTGGCAGGCTACCTTACTGGCATAGCCAGAGTAAGTGTGGGCGGGTGCGAGGCACTGGCAGGCTACCTTACTGGCAGAGATCGGTGTCCAATCCCACATCGCCCGGGTGTTGAAAGGGGGTCATGTGGTAATGGTTCAAATGTAAAGTGAGCACTTTCTTAACAACCAAGACTTTTTCAGAGCGTTTGGCTTCAGAGTTGGAAGAACTCTGGGGTTAAGCGTGCTCCAGTGGGAGCATTCCTAGGATGGGTGACCCTCTGGGAAGTCTGACCAAAAACTCCATACCGTCTGGAGTGCAGTGGCTAAATTGGAGACAATATTGGTTGGAGAGAGAGTGTGGTGTTACAAATGGTATCAGAGCCTGTACCCGGCCGGAAATGTGCCAGCGAGGACGTTGGGCCCCAAAGGGGGGTGGATTGTGAGGATCCGGATCTAAAAAGCTAGAGTAAGTGTGGGCGGGTGCAAAGGGCACTGGCAGGCTACCTTACTGGCATAGGCAGGCTACCTTATTGGCATAGCCAGAGTAAGTGTGGGCGGGTGCGAGGCACTGGCAGGCTACCTTACTGGCAGAGATCGGTGTCCAATCCCACATCGCATGGGTGTTGAAAGGGGGTCATGTGGTAATGGTTCAAATGTAAAGTGAGCACTCTCTTAACAACCAAGGCTTTTTCAGAGCGTTTGGCTTCAGAGTTGGAAGAACTCTGGGGTTAAGCGTGCTCCAGTGGGAGCATTCCTAGGATGGGTGACCCCCTGGGAAGTCTGACCAAAAACTCCATACCGTTTGAAGTGCGGTGGCTAAATTGGAGATAATATTGGTTGGAGAGAGAGTGTGGTGTTACAATTTGTACATCTTAGGTGTGGCTTTTAGCCTTCTAAGTATTTAAGGAGGTCGTAGATCTCCTTGCTTTCCTGTACTAGTTGGTGGTCTCTTCTATTCTTTATAGAATTAGGGCCATTTATCATTTATACACTTTCCTTCCTCTTTTCCGTTTCAATAGTTACTTTCAATAGATAGGTTATTTGATTACTGGGTATTTTGTTGATATATCATTAGAACCATTGAAAATTTAAATAATAGGCAATGCATTAGGACCATTTATTATTTGCAATGTATACAAAGTGTAATTTGGGACGTCCACTAAACAGTGGAGACTTTGATGTTAATTTTGTGTGAAATTATTAATTATGATTGTAAATTGTCTTTATGGTTGTGTTATATACTGCAAATTAATGAATCCATATGAGAATGATCCACCCGATGAGCCTTCATTCTCTGATAATGCCCCTGGCCTAGTGTTTCAATCCCTAAAAGGAAAGGTCGAGGACTTACAATTATGTAAGGTTTTAGAAAGGAGGTTCTAGGCAATGCAAAGCAGTTACAGTTAAATTACAATGAACATGGAGCTACTCTAAACAAGACCATTGTGCATATGAACAGTTTAGAGCGTTCACTAACTCTTCCATGATGCTGATTTTCATTAAAAGTTGGAACGACGTATCTCTTGGGTGGAAAGAAAACCTATGGGATGCAATAAAGGTATTATAGTGTATTTTTTTTTTCTTTAAGTTAATCTAAGTTAACTAATTTATTTATTAAATATTGAAAATATTTTGTAGGAATATTATAGTAAGGATAACTAGAGCAGATAGAAGACTCTGAAAGATTGTGTTGGGAAGTGGAGGAGATTTAAACATTGGTTGTATGAGAAGTATGTGAGCCCATACTTAGCAACACTAAGGTCTTCAAGTACCTACCTACTCACAAGTATACCTTCATCATGCTAAAGCTGTATGATGCATTTATCAACCAAAGAGTTGATGAAGAGTTTAAGGTAAAAAATTAGCTAGTTAGGCATGTTTTCATTGTGCAATTGTCATCTATATATAACTAAGCTTAAAGTTTATGATTCAAAATTACATAAATTAAGTGCAGATCATTCTATGAAAAGACAAGGGAATAAATATCGCTATCGACTTGGCAATAAGGGATATCCGCAGTTAAAGGTTGACATGGTACGTACTAATTATATACACATAAATGATAGGCATAAAATGTTACTATTTTTATGCCACTTTTTATATTGAATTTTAGCTAGTTTGTAATTAAAAGTTAATGAAAAATACTGAATTACAGTATTTTTTTATTTTTAGTGAAAGAAAGACAAAAGCTGGAATTATTGTATTTTTACACAATCTTTACTGACAAAGTCATATATGGAGCTACACTTTGAGGTTTTGTACGATTCTAGTTGCAAATGATTCCTAATTCATTAGACTTCAGTTCTGTAAAGTTTCATTGCAATTGATTTGGCCAATCAGTACCAGTTTAATTTACAAGTTCAACAATTTCATCAGTTGCGGCATATTTACACTATCTTAGGGAAATTGGAATTTGAGTGTCTTCTCGATGTCCAAATTGTGCAAAAAAGATATCATTAGAAATCTAATACATAGACCTGACTTTTACAACCAGAGTCAGTGAATTAGGAGTTCATTTTGTCATCCAAAGTATGCTTGGAATATGCTGACGGACACTAGTGATATAAAAGGAAAGTATCTTTGCTTACTAGGATGACATCTATGATTGGACTGCCATGTCATCACACTCTAGCCATGTGTAAGAATTTTGCCATATCATATGCCACATGGGATTTCAAATTAGTCTAATTAGATTAATTGCAATAATAATTAGGAAAATAAATTGGAATTAGAGTTGAATTGGATTCCTAAAGGGATATGAATTGTTTCCTTATCTCCTATATTATCTAGGTTTAGAGAAGGACTCTAGGGTTAAACCTCTCCTATAAATACCATGCAACATTGAGACAAAAGACACATTCACTACCACCAACACATCTCACAGCCTACACGGCTACACCATTCTCACAGCCCTCATTGCTGACCTCTCTTCCTCATTCTCACAACAACATTAGTCTTTTCTAGGTTTTTATTCAGTTTTTAAGGGTTCTCATGACAGGACCCGCCCCGGAATTCCTCCAGAATAACCGGAGAGGCCCCGCCTGAGGAAGATTCCACCAGAACCCTTCGGGGCAGCCGACAGAATCCTCCTCCGAAAAGGGGTTTAATAAACAATAAAACCATAAATAGGACTAAAAGATGATAAGATATGCATTGTAACAAATAAGTAGCTGTGCTGAAATAAATAACATAACAGTTTAGGGAGAAAGTAGGAATGACAGAATCACAAGTGAGATAAACAAAATATAAATGATACAAATCCAACAATGAGAATAAAAAGAATAGGGTCTAATACATAAGTAGAAGTAGTAGCGGAAGTCGAGTGCGAATGCGATGCCGACGGTAGCTCATGAGGACCTGCAGCTAGGACCTAAGGAACGAAGTAAAAAAAACACAAAACGTGAGATATAAAATCTCAGTGAGTGCTCCTAGACAACTACAAAATACAAGTTCAACAGTTAAAATCCTTTACAGTCAAACCTCACGTCACTCAGTTGAAAGGTTCCCCGTTTTGAAAATCATTTCGCAAACCCTTGGTTTAATCCCAAAATCACTAAATCATTATAAAACAGTTTATGGGGCGAAAACGTAATTTAAAACGATCATCGCAAACACGAATCAATCACTAAAACCATAAAGACAATCTCAACAAGAAACATTTAGATTAATTTGTAAAACATATTTGTATAAAATGGCAAGTAAAAACATTTGTTAAATCCAAAACCGATTTAAAACCAAATACCATGGGCTCCAACCCATAATTTCAAAATCCACAATCTAAAACCATGATGCAAAATCCATGAATACAAAATCATAACTGCAACCGTGAATCGAAAATCATATAAATCAAATCATATAAATCCAATCCATATAAATCCAAATCGTAAAAATCCAAATCATATAAATCCAATCCATATAAATCCAAATCGTATAAATTCAATCCATATAAATCCAAATCGTATAAATCCAAATCATATAAATCCAAATCGTATAAATCCAGATCGTATAAATCAAATCGTATAAATCCAAATCCAGTACCACATCGCAGTATCGTGCCGTGTGACCCTCAGCGTCCTGATGGCGTCACAGGCGGGGGAGGGGGATAAACTCATCACAACGAACCGGCGTCCCAAATCCGTCATGGCAGGATCCTCATCATCTCTCTCCAGACACGTGTCCGCAGCAGAGGATGGCATAATACATATAGCGCGCATAATAATCCAATATCTCAATCAACATCTCGATACCGTGTGGTACTCCTCAAAACCAAATCCAAAATCCTCCATCATCGAATATCAACAATTTTTCAAATCCTTTTACTTTTAAACAAATTTCCAAAATCTTCTCTTTTGAAAAGTTTTACGAAAACAATCAAATATTTCGCATATCAGAAAATTGCCCCAAAATTCTTAAATTCCACAAAAGCCATAATTTTTCTTTAAATCACCAATTTCCACAAAATTGTAAAATATCCAAAATATCAAAATCACCGATAACCATTTAAAACACAAATGCACATTTAGTCTTAAATCATCAATAATTTAAATCAGAATATAATATATTTAATAAGCATAATTTAAAAGCGCAAGAAATTTCAATCAAAACAAATCATATGCAGTTAAATCATAATAATATATAATCCCAAAATGATTTAGAAAATAAATGCACTCACAGGTCTGACGAGTGCTCTTGCTGGATCTCCGGTCCAGCCATCGAACGTGCACGAACACCTAAAATAAATTACTGAAACTAACCAACGGCTCAGAGGAGTCCTCTAAGTCTCCAACTACAAAATTAAACACTAAATATCAAAATTGCCCTTCAATTTCAGTAATTACCAAAATGCCCTTAACTGCAAAATCCCCAAAATTTGAATTACTCCGTCTCAAGTCCGATTTCAACAAACTTTATACCGAAACGAAATTGAAGATGCAAGGAATGAGAATCTACCTTCAATTTCAAGATTCTTCGCAGGAATTGGTCAGAATCGGTCCTGGAAGATCAAACCTAGGCCGGGATTGTGCGTTTTTGAATCCGACCAAAATTGGACCAAATTGAAGGTACAACAAGCTTGCCCACGACCCCCGGAACGCGTTGGGATGGGAGGTGAGCACTTACTCGCCGGAAAAGGAGGAGATCGGCGGCGGTGCGTGGGAGGCGCGTGCGGCGGTCGTCGGAGCTCGGGAAACTGCAGATCTGGTCGCCGGCGTCGTCTGAAGCTCGTGGTGGTGGCTGTGTTGTCCCACTCGCCGGCGATCGAAGTAGATCTAGGTGGAAAGGTGGCTGCCGCATGTGGTTTTTCCAAAACTTCACGGCCTTTTTTCGATGTGGTACGGCAGTCTCCGGGGTCAATCTTGGTACCAAAATGTAGATCGTCGCACCAGCTTTCCAACGGTACCAAGCACGCTCCCTAACTCCACCGGAACAGTGAGATATGGCCGGCCAAAGGTGGTGTCGCAACAGTGCACAGTTTGCACGAGCCCTCGGTCTCGCTGCAATTTCCGGCGATCTGGGTCGTTTCACAGTGAACTACCGGTACGGGAAGGAAGAGGAGGTTGCCGGCTTCGAGTTTCGTGTTGGAGCCCGTCCGATCAGGTGGCGGAAACAGCCGTTACCGGCTGAAGAAAGGAGGGGCGCGATGAAGGGAAAAGTCGGGTGAGGTCTGGAAAATTCTAGACTTGGCCAAAATTTAAAGATGCAGACAGGGGCATTTTCGTCTTTTCTCACACTTAAATATCAATTTTTGCCAAATTACCAAATTGCCCTTCACACTAAAATGACCATAACTTCCTGCTCTTAACTTCGAATCAAGCGTACTACTAGTCTACGAACTCGTATCGACTAGCTCTACGCAATGGTACCAAAGTCAAAGCCAAAATATAACAACACAAAAAGTCAACTCCGAGCCCACTCAAAGTCAAACTGGTCAAACTTGAAAGTTTTATTATTTTTCTTAAAACGGGATGTTACATCTCACATAAAGAAGTTGTGCTACACAAAGCTAAGATCAAGGAGAGGAGATTCGGCCAGCACCTTGGAGGAATCAACCTTGTGATTTTGGATCATAGGATTAAAATCCAGCAGCCATCAACTTTGGATTTGATTCTTTACTCTTATTCTTTTTGTTATTTAATCTATGTTGTCTCTTAATTATTTGATGGATATTATAGAGATGATGTGTAACTAAATTTTCTATGAGGATTATGATGTAGCCCTAGTATGACTATTTAGTGTTTAAGGCATATTTAGTTTGATTCATGTTTATGGTTAATATTTCATTGTAGTTCTTAATGCTTCCATGAAAAGGTGGATATATCAAGTATTATATTGATTTAGGAATAATGAATATAATATGGATGGACAATAAAATACATGGTTATAGGAATATTGCATGCCTTAGTGACAACTTTGACAATATCATATTGGGTTTGCATGTCTTAGTGCTTAAATTTCGGTATTTAGATTAGGGATAATTAAATACCTTGTGCTGCCAGATTAGAATGCATTGATGAATCAACTTCTAGTAACTTATGGTCAAAGGGAGGTTAACTTATGAATCTATATTGCATTAAGGCTAAATATGAGTAATATTGGTGAAGTCATAATCCTTATTTCATTAAAACCTTTGAATTACTTTGCTTGCTGCCTTGTTCACTTTTTAATATTGCCTTTGTTTTTTTTAATGCTTTGTTACTCAACAGCAACAATCAATCAACAAACTCCTTCTACTTTTATTAATTTGTTTAACAATTGATTTATTCTCGAAACTAGAGACATTATTCCCCGTGGGATTGATATCGGAATTCTCTAAAGAATACCACTTTATTACTTGTTGATTTGTGCACTTGCGAGTTAATCAAAATTATACCACAACAATAAACATAATTTTAGTTTCTTTATATATATTTCTAGTTCCAATTGGATTTTGGGTGTTACTGACCCATACTTAGGCGTCGCATGGTTTTATGATTCATTTCCCGGGAACAATAATGCTCGTATGGCCAACTTTAAGATTTTGTTGGATAAGTAAGTCCAAATAATTAACATTATTTAATTAATAATTAATATTTAAGGCTGATATTATTTGAGTTGATATATATATATATATACATTATATGCCTACTGTACAAGACATTCTTGGCTTGGAACTATACAACCGACGACAATAAAAAAGTTAAGCTTGAAAAGCTTCGGTGGCCAAAAACAAAGGTACATATACAATACATATTAGTATATATAAATATACATTCATATTGTATATATTATTTAATGTATAGTTAAATGACTACTTAGCTATTTGATATAATAATTTAATACTTTTTTTTTAATTTTTGCATAGACGGTAAAGCAACCAAAAAGTTCCAAGTGCATGTATTATGTGATGATGATCATGCAAGACATCATAGTCAAAAATGTTTGTCGAGAAAACTTATTAGAAATGGTCATAATCACAAACTTTTTTTTCATATCAATTATCTTTTACATTTAATAATAATTGTTAATTAGTTAATACTTAGTCGAATTTCTTGTTTTGTGTGTGTGTGCAGTTTAAAGATGTGATTTGGACCCAACCAATAAGTGGATCACTGTATAGTAGAATGGCCAATTGCTTTGCTCTCCTTTATAACTCAAAAGTAAGATAACATATTTCAATTTATTTTCAAATAAGCGACGAAAAATAATATCACATTTAATTGTTCTATCTATAAAAAATATCACACTATGTGATTTTGTTGTACGTATTAGTCTTATATATTTGCATTTTTGTCTTTTGAACAATTAATTGATTTGTAAAATAATTTAATTAGTAATTTATTCTCATTTAATAAATTAATCATTTTAATAAATTATTTATTATTAATTTAGCCACTATTAAATTATAAAAGTAAATTAATTTTTTTAATTTTAATTAATAATATTAATAATTTTAAACAATAAATTNATTAATTGAGACCCTAAAATATAATAGTAAATGAAATTTTAAATTATGAATTTGAAATAATTTAAAAATTAAATTAATTAAATCATACATAATAAAAAAATAAATTCAGTGACGGAAACAGTGGCATTAATTGTAATGAAAATATTAGCATACCATTATTGACGATGATCATCTCTAAAAATTGCCCTAACAACGAAAATATTTACAATCATAAATTCCTCTATATAGCGACGACTTTCGTTGCTACAAGTCTCTTAATTAGTGATGAATTTCATTGCTAAATGTTCCTTACTTAGCAAAGCAATTCATCGCTAAATAGATCTCGATAAGCGACGCACTGCATCGCTAATAAAAAAAATTTAGCGACGTCACTAAATATCCCTTAATTAGTGACGGATTTCGTCACTAAATAACTATGAATTATGCGTTGCTAATTAAGGTGTTTATTACTATTTTTCAAGTCATTAAATTCGCGACAATCTCTTAGCATTGCTATTATGAATAAGTTTGTGACACTTTTTTTGTGTTGCTAGTTTTTACCACTTTCAGCAACACAGAGACTTAAATTGGCATTTACAATTTGCAATGCCATTTTTCCGACTTCTATTAATTGTTTGTTGTAGGTAACGTTGTAAATTAAAGATTCACAAAAATTTGCTAACAAAGCAGCAAAAATTAAAAGTATGATAATTAGACATAATCACCCAATAATATTACGTGTTTACTATGTTTTCTATGTACAATACCAACTAAGCCATATATCTACATTGTTTTTGACCATATACAGCTCAATTTCCTAGGAGAAAAAAGGAGTGAACTCAGAAAACCAAGTGAAACTCTAAATAATTTATTTTAAGGAATAAAATGCAAATAAAGATTTTTTGAAAAAGTGATACAGCAATGTTGTAACCAATAAATAAATCACATTAAACATCATTGGGTAAGAATTTTCACATCAACATTGTTTCTAATAGTTTACTAATGATAATAATTCATGGAAACCAATGTTTTTTGTTAGACTAGAATCCCCTTTATTAACCATATCTCCAAAGTTGAGCACTGTGATAGAATAACCTGTTTTAGCTCTAGATAAAGCTATGTATAACTGTCTATATGAAAATTGGGTTCTCTCAAATAAACACCCACATAATTCAAAGTTTGTCCTTGAGCTTTCGTTATTGACACATAAAAACACAATCTAATAGGTAATTATTTTCTTTTAAAATGAAAAACATCTTTCATATTTTCTATAAGAACAAATGGTATCCTTGGTTTGGGGAAAAAAAATAAAAACCTTCTTTTTCCTTTATGTTCTCGGATGATAATTTTTGCATTTATAACACCTCGAACATACCAATCGTGTTCCATTGCAAAGTTCTTCTGAAGGAATGGTATTTATTTCTTGTAAAACTGTATCTAATGATTCTATTGGTTCTCTTTTCATCATAGGAGCTTCATCCCAAATTATCAATCTTCCATCTCTTAAAAGATGAGTCAATCCTGATTGTTTGCTAATGTTACACATGAAATTATTATCTATGACAAGTGGAATCTTAAATCTGAAGTGTGTTGTTCTACAACCAGGTAAAATTGAAGCATCAACTCTTTAAGATGCTATGGCAATTGCAATTTGACCCTTACTACGTACAGTTTCCAAAAGAGTTCTATACAAAATTTTTTTACCACTACCTCCTAGAGCATCTATGAAAACATCCTTGGATTACAACTAAAAACTCTGTCTAGTATTTGATCATATGCATTTTCTTTTCCAATATTAAAAGAATGAGCAACTAAAATATCCTCATTATTTATAACAATAAAAATATCCTCATTTTATTTGTCGAAAATCAATAGCTCCAAAATCATAATCACTCAATTATTTTCCCATTGATTGCAAAAAAAAAAAAGAACTAATTTGCTATAAAACTTTTGATGTTATATAAACCATTGAATAAGAAGTATTCGTATAATCTTCAAATAAGGGTTTTTAAAAATTTTCTCACAATTTTTTTAGAATCTTTAGTATTGCAAAATAACCCAACAAAGTAGCAAATAATCTACATAATGTCTAAGGCAATTCACATTTCAACATAGTCTTCTACATCTAATAATCCATGTAACAAAGTAGATTCATGGTAAGACAAACATTGAACACCATTAACAAATCTAAAATCAGTAAAAGATGTTGGCCCTCTAACATGATTTAACAGCAAGCATTCTCAAACAATATCTTTCACCATCCAAAAGACTAACACTAACAAGTCTTCCAACAACAACACATTGTTTTCTCTCAATCAAATATATTGATTGTTTATCCTAAACATAATACGATGGCACTTTTCGATACAATAATTGCTTATTTTTTTTTAGAAATTTTATTCACAGTGAAAAATTCAATAAAGATTGTTCTAGTAAAAACATTATTATTTACAATGTAATCCAAATCATCTGAATTTTTTAAAATTCACATTTTGCTTATTCTCATGATGCATTTGTAAAGTCATAACATATGGATGCATTTTATTTAGACAAAAAATAAAGATTCTCCACATGGCTTCTGGCGGTGATATCCATCTAACAGATTGGAAACTCTTTTTATTTTAACAAATTCATCATTATCATTATATTAAGAGTTATTCATTGAAATTCCATTCTGACCCTTATACACATATTTTGTAAAGATATTTGACTGCTTTTATTGTAGAATATGTTTTAACAATCATATGGAAATCAAACTTTGCAAGAAAATATGAATCATAAGGAATGACCAAGCAATTGTCTAGCAACAATTTTTAATGACAATAGAAACACCACTTTCTCATCTTCTATACAATGGATAACTATTTTTTGCCTATAACAATATTGGACCAGAAGGACTTTGGATATTCATTCTTTCATTTTTCTTGTTTATTCATGCAAACATTGGTAGGATCCAAGGTGCCATATGGTCCATGCATCATATGTTTAACAACTGCATCATATAAATGTGGATTCCCATTTTTATTAAGAATTTCAACACAAACAATTTTATCAAAAACATCAAGAAACATCAATTATGAATGGGATTTTAAAATAATTATTATGTGTGCATGTGGTAGACCTCTTTTTTGAAACTCATAACATATACAAGACCAGCAACAGGGCAAAAATTTATTTTTTGAACAACTCTTTCTTTAATGCTTTTTCTTTTGCTCTGAAAACATGCGCAACCAAATCTGGTCTATTATGAACTTCCTTATTCTTTCTCAATTTTTGCTTTATTTCAATCCAATTAGGATTGCATGTCATTGTAATAAGAATATTTCATTTTCCATATACATGAACTAATGCCATTGCATCTATATACCTCATACGCATATCCCTAGGACAACCAATAAAAGAAGAAGGCAAAATTGTTCTACGCCCAATATTTACTCATTTATTCTCTCCAATATTGACACTATCAATTATTCTTTGATATAATTTTGAACGAATCTCAAATTGTTTGCTACAAAATAATCAAGCTTTAAAGTCTCCAACTTAACATATATATCTATAACATATTGTTGCAAAAGACTGCCAATTCTCAAATTTATTGAGTCACTATTTTCTCTAATTTGTAATTTGCAACAATAATATTCACGACATGAAACCATACCTCTCTTTTCCTTATGCCCATAATTGGAAAAAAGAGAGAGACAAAAAAATAAAAGAAAATTTACGTTAATGGAAGCAAAAATCCAACAACAATAAAAAAGTAATATGTAAATCTACAAATTCCCACAAACATTCAGTTTTTTTATCTAACATTTCTACAACATAAGCCATCTTATATGGATAGTTATGAACTATCCTTCATAATAAAATTGTATTTTATTTTTATCTATTTTTCGTATCCCTTGATGCCACCTAGTGTCTCCAAAGGTAAACATCAAAAGATACTGCAAAGAATCATAACAACCAAAATAATATTCAACTTTATGACTATAACCTGAGTGACTATTAAAAATTATTTCACGACAATCTATTACCAACATTCGAACCATCCTCAATCCATATTGCAGCGACTTGAGATGCAATTGGACCATTTTATACTCTTTGGTCTAGACTTGTGTTTGATTTAATGCGGATAAAAAAATTCTTCTAAATTGGGTATCATTAAGAGTTTTGAAAAAATTAACATATGGATTAACTTCTAAAATCTTCATCAACTTCTCTAAAATATTTACATCCATTAGATACGAATGACAAAAATAATTTTCTAATTCATGCTCAATATCATAAAAAATAAAATTGCAAATAAGTAGGTATTTCATTAGGTTGAGGTATTAATTGATTAATATAATGGTACACTTGACTTTGAACTCGAAAAAAATAAATCCATTTTTTTCCTTACATAATTTTTTATCATCTTTAACTCCAAAAGAAATAAAAGAAAATGTTTTATTATATTTTCCGTACATACGTTTTAATTTTTTTTTTCTTTTATACTATCATATGTAAAAAAGTCATACAATTTCTTTGGCATTTTACTATCAATCAATAATACTTCTCCATCACAACAACAAAATCCTTCAAGTTCATATTGCCTTTTCTTAGCATTACAATGTCTACAAAATGTAAGTTTATCAATACATCAGGTTTTATAGATATATTTTCTAAACAATTTTTATTTATTTTCATCTTCTTGTTTGACGTTAATAATTATTAACATTCCTTCCGCATTCATCACCACTTCCAAAATTATTAATATTAAAAGTATTTACAACTTTGATACCAAATGGTGTGTACTTTGTTCATCCCCTACATTAACTTGGTTTGTTGACGATCATAAATATACAATTCTCTTTTCTATATGTGTGGAAATTTGACATATTAATACGCTTTTGTTTTATCTTTTTCTTATAATTTTTTGGTTTTATTGCACTTTGTTATTCTTTAAAATTAAATTTGTTTACATAGAGGTCTCTATAATTAATTTGTGCAATTGATACCCTCTAATTTGAAAAAAGTTGCACATTTGTCCACTTTAGTTAAAATTGAAAAATTCCGTTAACTTAGAGGCTACATGAATAGCACGTGACCCTCAAAATTGATTTCTTTATTTTTTTATTATACCAAAAAGAAAAATTGAAATTCATTTATGGCTTTTCTTTATGTTTTTTAATTTTTTTAGGTTTTGGTTTCGAGGGTAACTTGCTATGCACATGATCTCTAAGTTGACGAAATTCATCAATTTTAACTAAATTGGACAAAAGTGTAACTTTTTTAAAATTATAGGATACCAATTATATGAATTAATTGTAGAGACCCCTATGTGAACAAATTCAATTTTAGCAGGTACTAAAGTGTAATTAGACCTAATTTTTGCCTTTTTTTTCTTTTGACAATTCTATCTATTTTTTCTCTTTCTTTTACAAGTTTTTCTCTTCTTTGCTTTTGAAATATTAGCATCTTTATCTTTTCGTTTCTTACTAGGTTTTTCTTTTTTCTCTTTTGACATACGAATATTTATCTCATTTTGTCTCTCAATAATTTTTGATCTTTTCTTGTTTGATTCATATGGATATTTTTGTTTCTTTTTGTTAATCATTGGCATATGTTTCACTAGTTTTTTTTTTTTTTTTTTATGCTCTTCTCTTTCATCTTTTGACATACTGACATATTTTTCTCTTTGTTTTCTATTAAGTTTTTATTTTCTATACCTCGATGTATCATCAATTATTTTATTGCTTTTGCTTGATTTGTTCGCCTGGAAATGTTAACAAATACAAAAAAAAAATTAACTAAACCAAAAAATCAACAATTAAAACATATAAAAATATATAAAAGAACATACAACAATAATTAATAAACACAGCTGGATTTAAAAAAACCTGTAAAATAGTACCTTTTTAAAAAATTAAACACCTCTAAAACATAGGATAATATAACATTTAACAAAATTATAAAATTGTAGCATAACTATATAATAAAACTTATAACAGCTGATATACAATTTTTGTTTGGTACAAGTTAAGTGTACATGTTGGGCATTTTAGCTAATCGACAAATAAACAAGAATTTGTCCATACCTCAAAACTTACAATACTCTCAACAGCTTGAACTCCAAATTATCAACTGAAATTTGCAATTTGTACTCTATGTTTCCTACAAGAGAACAGTTTGACCCAAACCAAAAAAAAAAAATAACAAAAACAAAAACAAAAACAAAAAGAGTGGGATAAAATAGTTAAAATTGATTATGATCAAAAGAAAAAGTTCGTACAGATTAGATGTAAAATTGCAAACACAAATAACTGACCCTTATTAGATAGCCCAGCAGATTCCAAGTGCTCCAACAACAAAAAATTCCTAGTTAAATAGAAAATAAGTTGGAAGTTTCACTTGAACAAAAATACATTTTGTCTATGTCAAATGTATTCATGTCCAAACAATACTTTTGATATGAATATTAGAATCATAGAAAAAAAGTGGTTTGTCTCACCAATAATAAATTAAAGTGTTTTTTTTTTAATTTTATTTATTTTTTTATTTATTTGAGTTATATGCATATAAAGTTACAAATCTTAAAAATAGGATTTTACTTTAGATGTTGAACAAGAGAGAAGGCTAAAACTATTTGCTGATCATGAAGAACATAAAATTCAGAGACTATGTGCTAATATTATACAGCTGGAAACGTAAATAATTTAGTTAAAACAATTAATTAAAAAAAATTGAAGAAAAACTTACATAATAATGCAACAATCAATCAATTAAACACTGGATTTGATTCAATAAAACATAATCATACAAGCATTATATATATAAACAAACATATGAATACAATTGAAAGTTGAAATGTTATTTAGAGAAACTAACACAAAACGCTAATAGGCTATGCAAAAACGGCATCGCAAATTGTAAACGGCGATGTAAATTATTGTGTCACGGAATTGTAAAATATTCGCGCCAGAAAATATGCGTCGCATATTTAAAAACAAGCGAAGCATAAACATCGTCGCGGTTATCTGTTTTTGGTGATACAAATATGTCGCAAATAACAAAATGATTGGCGATGCCCTTCGTCGTGAATAATAGACAATTGGAGATGCATGCGTCGCCAATTTAGGTTGATTTTGATGATGCATGTGTCGCCAATTGAACCTTTTTTTGCGACAAAATTTCGTCGCGAAATCAACTTAAATTGGAGACACATGCATCTCCAATTGTCCATTTTTCACCATCATTATTCGTCGCTAATACCACTATTTGGTGACGAAGGGCGTCGCCAATAGATGTACCAATTAACGATGAAATTCATCACTAATTATTTAGGCCTTTTTTTTTTAAACCGTAGCAAAATTTGGCATTGCAAATCCCTATATAAGACATCGATGAATAATTCAAATTTAATTGTAGTAACAAATTAAATGATTTTTTTAATTTATATTTTATTAGTTTAAATTAATTTAAAAGAAATTAAGTTACAATTATAATTTAGAGTCTCAATAAATCGATTATATATTAAAATCTCATTTGCATATTTTATAAAATTAATTTAAATGTTATAAATATTATTAATTAAAATTAAACAAATTTAAATTTCATTATCTTTTATAAAATAATGAATGATTTATTGCAAATGATTAAGTTAGTAAAAATGAGAATCAATTACAATTAAAACATACAAATGAGAAAAAAATGCAAATATATAAAAATAATGCGAACAACAAAATTACCAAATAGTTATATCTTTCCATAAATACAATAATTAAATGCAACATTGTTTTTTGTCGCCCAAAAGTATATATATAAACTGAAATACGATATCTTAGATTGATGCTATAAATGGGAGCAAAGCATCTGTCCATTATGCTCTAAAACTATCTATGTATTGCTGGGTCCAAACAACATCATGAAACTGCACATATGGACCAAACAAGTAGTTCAAATAAGTATCAACTAATAATTATTGACAAGACCCGCCCCAGAAATTCTTCCAGAATAACCGGAGAGGCCCCGTCTGAGGAAGATTCCACCAGAATCCCTCGGGGCAACCGACAGAATCCTCCTCCGAAAGGGAGTAAT